>JABWIB010000458.1:7240-21514 GCA_016617825.1 Platyplectrum ornatum
CATGCTTGTTTCTCATGATTTAAGTAACGTTTTACCTATATTCTTGATTCTTTTGAAAAGCTAATATGTGCTTGCATTTTCAGTAATGTTTGGTCAAAATACACACAAAGACACTTNCAGTGTAAAATACAAGGTAACAAAAGGTGTNCTTTATTAAGTAGAAATGGTGTGATTTTTGGATTTTAACCTCAGTTCCCAGAATTGTGATGAACATGAACTATCTGATAACATGGAGTGGACCAATGACTCTACAGAGTAGTATAAAGATAACATTTCATTTTANGAAATGTGATAAGAGAAATTAGAATAGAGGGAGATATATAACTAGTCGTTTTTCTGCATTATACATTGCTGTGTCCCCATGTGAGCAGGTCTTTATATTTTCTCCTTTATTTCTTACTACTCACATACAATATAAAGCCACATTTAATGAACATGCTGCTGTTGTCACCCCAATCATCAACTTATTCATATGTGAGGTTATACAGAACTAGTCTAGGTTAATGGAGGAATTGTAAAATGTCAAAAGTCGTCATGAAATTTGAAAAATACTGCTTTACACACAGGGGAAAACCAAGGTAATTTGGGATGTACCGTGAATGTGANTAATAAATAAGGCTGAATGCCACACTATGGGGCTTAATGTACAGTGAGACCTTTGATGGGACTGAATATATGAAATATGAGGTATATCATTCCCTACTCCACTTGTAGCTCCTTTACAATCAGAAAATGTGTATGGATAAAATGTACTGCTGTTNAAACCCTGAAATTGTACTCCATGACACAACAGTTTTATTCACCTCATGTGACCCTGCTGATAATTTGTATTCAGCCTTTAAATACTGGCTTGTCCTATAGAGAACAGTTCTTTAAGTGGTATATGAGATTGCCAAAAATGTTTCTCCACCAATTCCCATTTCATCTAACTCCTCATTAATAGAAATGTGACTGACTCCAGAAGCCAATTAATCCTAGAAATAGTCTTCTCTTTTTAGCCATCCATTATCATTCCAGAAACAATAATACACTGTATGCCTATGTTTTCTCATTGTTAACTGACTTATAGTAGAATACTTGGTAACATAAACACAGTTTACAATTTAAAACAGACATATCCAAATTGCCAAAGTAAACCATATGTATAATTGGACATTTTGAAAAGGTCTACCGACATGCATAGAAATTGTTGTCGTTTGCTGAAAACATGGAATTTCAGAACTATAGTACACTGTATTTGTTTATGTACTTGAAAATGTCATTGTACATCATGAGTAAATATAATATACAAAAGTTAATTCTTTATATTATGGTGCAAAAAGCTTTATTGTATGTACAACAAGAGTCTTACAACAAGATTGTATTTGTTCCACCCTGTTGCAAATTGTATACTAATGTACACATATATGCAACCAGACATACTATAAATCAGTGGACGAAGTGGACATTTAGAAGTGGCGATGTGGAAACATAGAAAATTATAGAAGTGAATGAAAATCTTTCTAAAGTCAGTGGACAAAAAGCTAGATATTTTGAAGATCTTCTCCTGTTTTCCATGCCACTGGTTTTGGTAGAACTCAGAGTTTCATAAACTGATACCAAAGGGAAATATTATGTTGCCCAACCCCTGTTGTTGACTCTTGGGTTTTAGACATCGTCTGCATCCAAAAGTGTAACTGCATGTACCTATAAAATTCTGTAGGAGGAATGTCAAATTTACTGCAGATGGTAGAGAATAGTAACATGACCCCTCCTAAGAAAGGAGCACAATTTCTTTAGCCCTCCAACCTGAGACATTCCAGTCAAGAAAAAGTTTTGACATAGCAAACCATCAGAAATATTTTACAGGGTTAAAGTAATTTAGCCTCAGGTTAAATAAACTCTGAAGCTGGGATAAAGGATTTGCATGGGGTGATTTTCCAGGGATCCAAGGCCAAATTTGGGCATCTCAGAAGGAAATCTCAATTCCCCAGTATGGACTTTTACCGCCATTGAGCATTTTATAATACATTTATTGAGTACTATTTTATAGCATCCTGTGTCAGTGTTACAGTTTTGTTGGCAAGACCAGGCCGATGGAAGGAATTTTATTAGAGGTTGTANCAGTATATAAATTCTACAAAAGTTTTGAACATATATGAATATATATGAATGATGCTAAGCCAATGGGAATGGCTGTCTTCATCTTAATTCTTATTGATGTCTAACCCAGACTATTTTGATAACCTTAGTCACTTAAGGNTTGAAGGAGTATAAACTATAATTGCAGTATGTAGATTGCATGTTTCACATATAGCAACAACTAACAGTAGTTATATTATCATAATAATGTTATTACTTAATGTACACTTTTATATATATATCTATGAGGTCTCTAAGAGAGATGTGCTTGTTCTGTATGTCATACATTCATGCTCTAGCTCTGTAAACTGTATACTATGAGCGCAACATTTTATAGTGTGTTGTACAATGATAGGACAGTGTTAAATGTAGCATTAGAAGATTATTTTTCTGTGTAACATTAAGTCAATGGTTATGAGTGGGAGAGGGGTGAGAACAACCCACTCCCACCCCTACCTCAGACTGGGTTCTGAACCCTACCTTAAAATCATTGTGCTGATCTGCTTCCATGTGAATCGCCATTTCTCCTCCCCTGCCGGGGTTACTTAGCATGGCTATTAGCCNTGCCAAAATGCAAACCCGGACCCTCGTGTAGAACTCATACGTTTGAAAATGTCCATGTAACATCTGGCTCATGCATGTGCAGATGTTACAGTGTAAGTACTCTCCGGTACATGATTTTGTACCTTAGCTCTTCATATCATTTTCATGTATAGTATAACAGCCTAAATGCTATCTGTCCTATACTGCTTTGGCATTTACAGCATTTTCCCAGCAGGTTATAGAATGAGTTTAATAGTTCATGGGAGTCAGTGACACAATTTTTATTGTGTGTATTCTTTTAAGATTGTTACTGCGAACAATCAACATTGCAAATTCTTTTTGTGTCTTTGAAAGAGTAAAATAACAACTGTGGCCATTAAATAATGAACAATATATGCTTTGCTCAATGAGGTTTATTTAGAATTGCTATCTATTACATCTAGTTTCGCACACTGCTGTTCTAGGCAAAGTGATAGGAATAGCTGCCAGCTGAAACTGCTGAATCCTGTTCTAAACCTGTTTTTATATAACTTTTATCACCTAATTTGAGATCATGAAGTTCAGGTCAAGAAGTCTAGACTCATCAAAGAAAGGTCATGGTGGCAGAGGCTATGCTCACTGTTTGTTAGCTAAATGAATTAGATGACCTTTAGTTAATGTTTCGAATGGGAAAATGAGAAAAGTCATCTGCACTTTTTTCAAGTTTCATATTGTATTACAGTAAATCAGCAATATATCCACGATATTGTCTTAACCTTCAGAGGGTTTATTTATCTCACTATTATTCTATGATAAGCTATGTTAAGGTAAACCCTGTGCTTTAAACTGTAGTATTTACAAAAGTGATTTATTCTGAGCATCTTAAAGAATTATAATAATCATAATGAACATTCTTTAAACAAATAAATATAGAACATGATTGCAGATAAGCCACCATGGCCAAAGGCGTCAGAATAAGGGGGGCAAGTGGGTGAAGTACCGCCCCCAAATGTGAAGGGAACGCTCATCCTGCCCCCTGGAGCTTGTTACAGTCACTGCAGCTGCACCGTGGAAGATCTGGTGAAGTTCTCTCTCAGCACCTTCCAGATCTTACAGTATAACTGGAGTGCCTGTCACAGTCTGACACTATACCACAGACCACCCAGGAGTTTTCAGGGCCGCCTCTCCACTTGCCCTTCCTGTACCTTTCCACTTACCAACTGCCTAGCCAAATAACCAGTCTCTGACCCATCTACTCCAGACGAATATGACAATGTCAAAATGGCAGCGATTTGGAGTGGGGCAACTGTTAGCCACAAAATGGCGCCAAGCTGCAAGCAAGTCGCAGCGCAATGGCGCCATCTCGCAGCAAACATGCCACCTAAACTCAAGTTTGACTGCGTGTTAAAATCAACAATGTAAATTAACCTTGAGTTAGAAACCCTGCAAAACTCACCCTTTAGTAAATATAGCCTGGAGTTTGAAATGTATTGTGCATTTCCCAGATATTGTAATATACTAATATGTTCATCACAATTATGTAATTGTGTGTTGTTTTTTTTTGCTAAATAAACTCTCTAAGCACAAATGTTTAATAACCATCATATTCCTTACGAAGTCTTCTTTTATGTTTTAGACAAATGTTTAGTAAGGAATTGTTTATGGCTTCTTCACATTTACAACACAATTTTGACCAGGTTAAGCATAAGAACAAACATACGTAGCAAATAGTACATACAATGCATAGGGTACAGGGTAAAGGCATATACAGTAAATACTCCAGTATAAGTCGACCCGAATGGTTTGTGTAGTCTGAATCTCTAGTACACTAGATTAGTACAAGGATAGAAGGACATTAACTCACTGATCATTTTTTCTATGCATAATTATATATGTATCTGGGATGTGGCAATGCAGCCAAGTTACTGTAATGCCTGTTGTATGGGGAAAACATCTGCAAATAGTTTAGTTGGCTCAATATTTCACTTTCTCATGCTGGCAATTTCCTTAACATGTTTGAACATTGTCAAGTGTTCCTCTACTACCCTGATAAGAAGACGGTTACATCCACACAGACAACTCTTCTTAGTTGAAAGAGGGTGATGGAGAAAGAACCTTAATGGAAGAAATCTGGTCACGCCTACTCCAAATACTACAAATAGATGCCAGAAAAAGATATTTTAACCCTTTCAGGGTTAGGGTGGATTGATGTTTAGGCATTGTATAGTTATGTCCATGATCTAACTTTTAATGTATTTAAACATAGTATAGTATTGCTAGAAATGCATATTGTTCATGAAATCATAAATCTATAGGGGAACAACTTGCACAAATAATGAAATATGTTTTAAAACATTCCAGGTATATGGGGGATTAGACAATGTAGTATTACTATGGGAAATAAGTACGTATGTCACAGAATGCTAGAAGTATGTCACAGAATGCTAGAAAATAATTGTTTGCCCTCCTCATAAAGCAAAAATTGTCAGTACATTCCATCCTATATATCCTATAACATAATTATATTAATTAATTGTACTGGTATTGAAAAAAAAAACATATTCTTTCATTGAAATACATTTTTATGACAGCATCAGGTTCTGTAACATTATATTATGATCCATAAATGCAGGACTGGGGAGATTAAAATACGTTGTGCACAAGGGGACTCTTTCGTTGTATGCTTCCAAACAGAGGTAGCCCTCTGGTTTGTGGTGCCCAAGGCAAAAAAAAAATTAGAAGGGAACACCCGGTAATCGCTTCCCCCCCTCCAATCTTCTACAGCCAATCAGGAGCCAATCATGGCCCCTAAACGGCAACTTATCTGGCCTATGCTTAGGGCAACCTACGCTTCCAAACAATATTAACAATGATCAATCTTAAATCGTTTTTTAGGTAAAAAATTGTACAGTGTATGGGCACTTACAATAATCCTGATATTGAGTCCAACTTTAAAAGCATAAACCAAACGATTTTTTTGAAAAAAAAAAATAGTTTGAATGTACTAATTTGCATATTATAATTTTTCCCATACAATTATTGTACAGTGTATGGTGGCTTCCAAATCCTTAAAAAAACACATTTGTTAATTTTTCAACCAATCTTTAGATTGGACAATTTATCTTATAGTGTATGGTCAGTTTACATTTAGCATTTACAACAGAACCCCTGACTAAAATAAGTAAGGAATAAAGGCAGCATACCATATTCTTTCTTTAACATTACACAGTCTAAATTCACCTTACATGACCTAGTATATGTTTCTATAGTTTTTCAGTTCTTTTAGCAGTTATGTTTTATACACTCAGACAAAAGCCTTTCCATTTTCACCTGCTCTAATATTTTACCATAGTTTGCACTTTTTTTTTTTGCCCAAGCAGTTACAATTGTGGCGTGAATGACATCATTTGTTACTGAGTGCTCATGGGAAATGGAACAGCAGCCATTCTGCTTATGAACCCAAAGCATATCACGTATCTCTTCATTATTCCTAACAACTAGCTTTTGTGTTCTTTAAATGGGAGCCAGGTTCACACTGAATTGTGGTCTTCATTTCTTCTTTCTAACAACTGTCAGGGGCTTACATTTTATGAATAAAATGAGAACTGGATGTACTAAAGTTGCTTAGTCCCCAGACCACCTTACAGCTTAAAGCACTAATTTACTGGAAACTAGAATTATGTTCTAGCATAATGTATATGTTCTGTGAAAAAAGAGAGATAAATCCAAAAATTCCCCTGGCTTAATTTAAAACAGGAGCATACAAAAGAATAGAAGTAGTCAGTAAACCTAATACAAGTCGAATCACACCAAATATGACTGCTACAGCCACTAACCTCCACATTAGTATATACCAGTACCTACTAAAGTTTAAATTTTATTAATAAACAACTATAAAAACATAATGCCAATGCAAAATTGGGACGATTAATAGACCATAAAAATGTATTAAGTGTCCCATTTATTTGCAAATGCATAAATTGTCAAACAGCGGTAAATAATTAACATTATGGAAAACATTTAGGGGAAAATAATACGTTTTGCCAATGGGGAATCGATTTTTCTTGGTTATGTCACCGAGACCTCTTTATCAGGTCCTGTACTTTGGTTGCAGCTCCCTTGTCGCAGTTTTCTTTGTCTTGATGAAATAGCGCTGTTTGAACCGGGAAACCAAACCAAGGTTCTTCTTTGAATCATTTATTTTTTGACCCATGGATGATTAATGGAAAACAACCAAATTTGATTTAGCATAGCTTTATCTGGTCCATTGTCATCAGATTTTCAGATTCATATTACCAAAGAAATAACAGTTACTGGATGTGAGCTGTATCCTAGAAAGAGATTGCGGAAATGACCATGGATCTTTTATTGGACGTTTTACAAATTATTATATAAATGAGAAAATGACAACAGGTCAAGTTTTTTTAAGAATTTACTTTGTGTTGTTTTGTAGTGTCATTTTAAAATCAGCCTGTTTTGGTGTTTAGGGCTCATCTCGTCTTAAGTATAGCGATTGCGCCATCTGCAAATTATCATGTCTACTACTCATTTTTGAAATCTCGCCTCATCTAATTAAGTGCCAGTTTAGAACAGAGAGTTGGCAAGAGTTAGGGTGAGCAGGCGGTTGGAGGTTCTGGTGGTTTTGATGAGAGATTGAACTGATTGATGTGGCGTGTGACTATTTTTCTTCCATTTGTTGTTTTTTGCCATTTATTGTTTTTTTGGGTGTTTTTTTTGTCTAGTGATTTGGGTTTTTATACCAAACTTTACCAAAATCTTGTGTATTATATTACCTCTTTCATTGTAAGGCATTTCATATGATGTTGTGGTACCAGCCAGTCCTCCTACATGTTCCCCATTGCGCTGTACTCTGCCAGCAGCATTCCATGAGCCAGATGTAGGAACACATGTTCATTCTGCAGTAACAGGTAATTAATGTTAACCCTGTATTAATGTCACACACAATAAAGTGCAGTCCAATAAAGAACAAAAATTAACACCTTACTATCAAACATATATTTAAACAAGTTTTTTCCATCAAAAACATGTTTCATTTTTTATTTGCTACATAAAGAACAGGTATTTACCATTACCTTGGTTTTGGAGCCAACAATAGTTAAATTCTCCCATTGCAGCATCACAGAGAACCTATCTTGCGGGCGAGAAGCCACCATAAACACACCTTGACACTTAATAAATCCCAAATATGTACGTGCATCACTGACGATCTTGTCCAAGTGAATTCAAAACGCAGGTATGGGGGCGATAAAAAAAAAAAAAGAAACAACATTTCACAACACCTTGACTGTTAGTAAATCTAAATATGGCCAAATCAAGCACCAAAACGTATGACCGAGGCGAGATCTTGACCTTTAGAAAATTTCCCACAAGGAGTGTGAATCTTAAATATGAATTATTAAAATAAGCTGCATTTTAGTGAACTCAATAGAGAATTGTGCCTCAACACTTTTTACGGACTTTAAGCCTTCATGATTTTTAAACCAGTGAGAAATATTTAACTAATACATGTGTGATACCCCAGGTATCCCTGTGTACTGCCATTTTAAAACTGACTGTGTCTTTAAGGTTTTGACTGTGTTATTTGCCCACATTACATGATACAGACTCTACCTCTGACCCCTGCTTCTTCTGATTGGTCACGAGGAGTTGGCTGTGTGCCAAGGAACAGTGTGGTGTGCAAAGTTTGGGGAGGAGTAAGCGTGATGTGAGGCAGACATTGAAGTGAGAAGGAAGCACAGTGGTGGCGCTGTGGAGAAGCACTTGGTCTGCTGCTTTCCCTGAGAACCGGAGGGAGAGGAACTGTTGGGGTCGTTGCCTGCGGGCCAGAGATCCAGAGGAAGCTGAGAGCTGCTGCTGTGACCTGACTGAGTAGAAGAAGACTTCGCTTTGGGGAACCGGAGCGCGAGACCAGAGGGAGAAGCTGTAGATCCTGCTGCCATGACTGAGCATTAGTAACCAGGTTACAGGAACACTTAACTAAAAGACACCTCACTCACATCCAGGGGAGTCTTGGGAGTCATTCGGGACTGGATTACGGCCATCAAAACACTCCCTTAAACAAACGCTGCCCTGCCATATTGAACCTGACTGGCCGCCATCTTACCCTGCTAAGTGCCAGTGAATCACAAACTGCCATTATAGTACATGAACGTACTGCGCTTCTGCGCCATAGTGATAAGGAGCATTCCAAACCCCGTAAAGCACACTAATTGCTGCTGATCCCCGGGATTCATACAAGTTACAAGCTATGTTAGTAAAGGTACACCCCGGCCTGCAACTCAGAATAAGGCTGGGTATTCTCTGCATGCATTGCGTTACAGTTTCATTGTGTTGGATAGTTCTAAGTATAAACTGTTACCTTGGAATTACAAATCTGGCTTTTAAATGAATGCATTCATTTGTCAGTAGCTGACTGTGTCTTTTACAAACTCTAGGGGCCTTCCCCTTGATCAAGAGCGTGCTACCTGGAACTGAGCAATGTCATGTGACTGTGGCAATAGCTGCCTGTTAGAGAGTATAAGAAGTAATTGTTCTTATTATTCCGACATTATTAGAGTGTTGATGATTTACTATAATAGAAGCTGGAATAAGATAACTTGCTAAATACGTTTTTTTAGAGTAAATTAGATTAAGAAAGTTCCGTAAACTGAATAAATCTTTAAATCTAACTTGTCTGCTTCCTCTCCACTGAGGGTTTCTGTCCTACCTGTCTCACTCTAGGGTGAATGCAGTTCTTGGGGCAGAAGAAAGAGAGCGCTGGGAACACCTGTGTCAAACAACACCATTACATCTGACACACCGTAAGCCAAGTCACCACACATGTCTTTACAACACTGACATGAAAACATAGTAATCCTGTTTTGCTACTGAAACTAATGGATTTGAAAAAAAATCTAATCTATCTGTTCTGAAGTGCTAAAAACAAATGTACAAGGGATTTTGAATAAAGCAACATAAAGCAACATATCTATTGTAAATAATCTGTAGAGATCTTTGATGATTTAAGCAGAAATGAAAGAATGAACTGAAATATGGTTCTGTTATATACCACAACAACATAATACATTGCTCAATAACCCCCTGTGGTCTTTAAATGCTGTATTTCTTCACAACATCTCTGCAAGACTTCTCAGTAATTATAAATACAAAACATAGTGCCCGTTGTGAAGAGAGGCAGGGAAGATTTCAAGTCTATATATATTAATCATTTTTGTAATAAAAGATTATGTATCCCTACAATCCATTTCTGACCTTTTGTAGCTGAAAAATAAGACATCATTACAGTAAAATTGAATTACCTGCCGTTATGTGAATAGCAAGAGAAGTTTTACCTTTCAATCCCTAATACATTATATTTTTCTCCATACAATGTCTGTTTAACTGAAAACCAGTCCAAAACAAATACTTCTTCTGCATGCAGTTTATTAAAACCTGGCTGCTGGTCAATGCTTCTGAATTCTATTTATCACTCTCATTGACCATATAGCTCTCCAAAAAGCAGCCTGGGAACAAATGATTTGGATGGGACAATGTATAAAGTGATGAGATCAAGATTAAAGCCCAGATTCAATACAATTGTCTTACTGCATCTAGATATGTGTGCTATTTTTCAAAAACATCACTTAAGTTTCCATTGGATGAATACATCTTTTATCATTCCCACAGACATTTGTTTTTGCGGATTTAGATACATGTTGTGCACCTCTGGGAAGACCTGGTAGATTTCATGCACAAGAACAGTATGCAAACCTATCAGTCTTGTCAGTAGATTAGGTAAGGGCCACTAGCTATCATAAGTTTGATTTTATTACAGGAATTAATTACAAATGAATGGTTCATAATTTGTACTGTGTACTAGAAGTTGTTTTGTTCTTAAGTTTGGGGCCAGATTAACAATGGGACAGATGGGAATATAGCTCCAGGCCTCCATCTGAAAAAAAGCCTACACATACAGCCTCATTTTCAGACTGAAGTGCATGAAGAATATTGTCAGATACCCACCCTCACACACACAAGCACAAAAGTGCTGTGTACTTGCGTGATATAGAAGGACACAATTTGAAGGGGGTAAATTTTAATGGATGTGCCCACATATTATATACCTCCCTATACAACACTGGTAACACCCATGTGTCACTGGTCATGTCCACTTCAGTGGGCCATTGAAAATTTTCAGCCCCAAGTCTAGGTGGTCTATAATCCTGCCGGAGAGTAACAAGCCTTTAGTGATCGGCCCTGCCCTGTGTTGCTGTTCAGAGTTGATGACGCGCTGTTATGTAGTACAGCTGAAGTGGGAAGTGCCCCTGCAGCGTGAGATGTGTGTCCAGCGTCCGACTGGCCCAACAGAGGATGGGCCCCAAAGTGGGCCCCAAGAGTAGAGCTATGTCATCCGCCAGACACGTTTATAACATCATCGCACTGGCCATGATGACATAATCGTGTCTGCACATTTTGGGTTGTGGGGGGCCTCCTACAACTTCCTGCAAGATCTGGCACCATTACACACTTGAAGTTGCCACAGGAAAATAAAAAAATAAAATTGTAAGTTTTATTATATAAGTGCTTCATTAACATTACAAAATATATATATGGGAGGTTCTTTGTAAAGCATCCTCATTCTTTTGCTCCAATAGAAAACAGAATAATCCAGGTCCATGTAGCCGTCTTAGCATGGGATCCAACCAATACTGTATAACCACCAGCTTCCTCATTCCTTGAGCGTACTCTCTATCCTGGTTACAGTTATCATCACTCCATTCACATCACAGTATGTGTTCCATCACTAACGGAGTCCACTCATCATCATCTATCAATTTTCTCCATCTGCCTGATTTTGCCATGGGCTGCAATCAAGTCTCCACCATAAGGGTTACTAGTGAACAACTGCCCATAGTTTACATTCTGCAGTCATGTGTGCAACCCAGCCACCTTCGGAACCCTGGTCGAATCCTAGTGAAATCTGTGGCACATTCAATTGCTTGTATGCATTGTTTATTTGTTATTAATTGTTATTTTTAATTTTATACTATTATATTGTGGCATGATGATGTGCTTTGCCTTCTAGTGCACTGGGTCCAGTCTTTTTGTCAAAGCCTATATAAGATCAATCACTATGCTCACACATATGTTCAATGGAGAGAACCTACCATAAAACTTCTGATCCTTACTCACTTAAAATGTGGATGGTTTAAAAATCTGGATAACACGGAAGGTGTTTAATTTAAATACAAAAACCTTTATAACAGCCTTGCTAGTTAATAAGATGCACAAAGGTAGGTGAATTCTAGAATTTGTTTTCTGAAGTCTGGATCCAGTTCTAAGACTGGTCATACACTATTATTTATTTTTATTTATTTATTAACAGGTTTTTATATAAGATTACGTAGCGCTTTACAATTTTAACAATTAATAAAACATGACTAGGTAATAACAGACAGAATGGGTGGAGAAGAAGGCCCTGCCCACAAGCTTACACACTAGAGTGATAATTGGTCCAATCATGCAATTTCCAGATCAGGCCAATAATCACTATAGTGCACAAGATGATTTTTACAATTACTTCTTAAAAACTCCCATAATTGTTTCTTTTGGCAAAGATATATAGTCTGAAAGAAAACTATAACCTCCTACAGTGTGAGCGCTTTTCAAATAAACTAGACTATGCACCGCCACCTTCCCCAAATTACTAACTTACATGAACAGCAGGAACAGCAGGAATAAAGTTATGGACATGTTTGCAGGGCTGCACAGATATCTGTTTCCATGTCTTTATGACTGCTGTACATATCTGTTTAGTGTGATCATCTTAACTGTAATATTTAATCCCCAAAGCACTGTGTCACTTACCCAATATTAGGAGTTAGCCTGGGAGGATGATGCTGCAATAGACATTTGACCATTACCCTTGATGTTTAATCACATATTTATCAGTTTCCACGAAAAGAAAAATAAATAAAAATAAACAAATATGCCAATGTAAACTGTACTTTTTCCTCACTTTGTGACTATCAAAAGTGGAATTTGTACTTAAGTTTAGCACCTATTTTTTGTTTAAAGTCTTTTAACCCAGCATGTTACCAATTCATATTAAAGTCGTCTATGTAGACTAGAAGGAGCAATATCAAATGTGAATGTTCCTGATACTTCTACTCAAGAAATCCCAAGAATGTGTTATGTCATTCAACAACTACCGCTGCTACACACAGTTGTTACTTTAAGTATTATACATATTGTAATGGTATTGTAATAAGTCTTGTACAATTTTAGCAGTTAACTAAACCACATTTATTTTGTTTTAATGAATCGCCTTTAAAACTTAGACATTTAACATTTAATCATGCACACCTAATTTTTTTTACATCACCCAACATACTGAAAAGATTGAATTTTTATTACATACAATATACAAAAAGTGAACAATTTTTTGCAATGCAAAATATACTATATAGATCCAGCATCTTAACAAAGATCCAGCATCTTAACAACGATTAAACCTCTGTTCAATTACAAACAGCAAGAGAAGATTATCGTTGTTATATAATATCCCATAAGTTTACTATATATTGATCCAAGCAAAACCATAAATATATTATTATGCAAACTCCCATACCTATGGATTCAAATAGACTCAGGAAGTTATAATAGCAATAATACAGTATACAGTATATACAGAATAACCAAAGTGCAGGTGTGCGCAAGAAGTATGTACCAATATATCAGAGAAATAAATTAAACAATTTTATGCATATATATACGGCTGAAGCAGGTCAAATTAAACTCCAATTTTATTCACACTCTAAAAAACATTATACTAAAATATATTCCTAGGACTGGACGGCGGTGGGGCTCACGCGGTTCTGTCACATCCTGCACAACGGTTCCCTCCCCCCCTTTCCCGAGCTCATGTCCAATCACTCTCTGTTGCCGTCCTCTGCATGGTCCAACACTCAACTCAGCCACTTCCTCTCCTCCTCCCGCCATAAGATTCATGTGAAGAGGGCCCTCACCCCCTTTGAGAAGCTCTGCTCCCAATCCCCCCCCATGGCACACGATCTCCTCGATATACAGACTGTTACTCTCCTCCCTCTACCCAGACAGCCCCCGGTACCTGGAGGCCTGGAATCGTGATCTGACTAACCCTCCGTCTCCGGAAGAATGGTCTCGCATATTCCGGATCTCCCACGCTTGCTCCCGTAGTCTCTCTGTTGTGGAGACGCAACTTAAAATTCTCACCAGGTGGTATCGGATGCCGCAAATACTCCACTCCTACCTTCCGCATGTCCCGCCCACCTGTTGGCGCTGCAACATGGCAACGGGCACCCTGCTGCACATTTGGTGGGGCTGTCGGGTCCTTGGCCCATTCTGGTCGGCAATCCTTGAGATCGCCCGTAGGGTGATTGGGCCGGACGTCCCTACCGGGGTGCAGTTCTGGGTGCTCTCCCTCCCTCCAGACTCCATTGCCTCCCTCAAACGTTCCCTCCTGCTCCATTTCGCCAATGCTGCCCGGTCCGTGATTCCAGTTCACTGGCGCTCCGCTACACCCCCCACGATCTCGGAATGGAAACAACGAGTGGAGTTCTACAGGTCAATGGAGGAATTGATTCTCTCGGC
>JABWIB010000458.1:24514-48712 GCA_016617825.1 Platyplectrum ornatum
CTGACTGAGTTGTATTGAATTGTTCCTTACTGATTATTCTGTCTCATGTTTAGTCTCCTGTTCTGCTGTTTGTCATAAATAAAGAATTTATACTAAAATATATTCCTATAAAATACCACTACATATACCAGATACAGGTCCTTGTTAGTTCAAATTAAAATGAAGGGAGGGAAGGAGAGGGGGTGCCAGGGAGGGGCTAAGGTAGCGCGTCTAACGGGACACGAGCTCAGACTTAGGTGGCTGTGTGTAGATAAATAATCCACGCGGGTGCTTTGGAGGGCCTCCGGGTATATGGTTCCTACCACGATATCGGTCCCGGGACACGCGGATGCGTCAGCCCACTTGTTCAGCGGCAAAGCTGAGCCTCCTACGGCATCACCACGTGCTGGACTCCATGTGTATACACGTGGGTAGGGGCGTCAGTTCCGGCTCCCAGCTGAGTAGTGAACAGCTGAGTAGTGCTCCGTGAAAAAGCAGCTCCCAGGTAGATTGTGGAAAGTGCTCCGTGCAGGTCCACTGGCGTTTTCCCCGGTTTGGGGGGGTTATTGCATGGTCCCGAATCACATTCAGAAGAGGTAGTAGAGGTTATTAAATTAAAAGTGCTCTGTGCAGTCCTGAGACCTTGACGCGTTTTGCCGGGTTCCACGTGGCTTTCTCAAAAGGCAGGAAGTGTCAGTAGTACAGTACAGTATATACAGTACAATAGCAATAATACAGTATATAATCCAATACGTAAGTAATGCAATCACAGGTCATTGCTAAGGTTGATTAAGTCATAATTGCAGCGTCTGATTCCAAATTTCTGGTTACTGGTAATTCAGAAGTAGTTTGGGAAAAGAACAATGCATGTAATTTAAATAAATAGATAAATACACAGCATACATAGTAACCCACAGGCAGAAGTAGACCATCTTGGACCCCATGGCAAGGGAATGAATATGGATGAGGGGTTTGGGAGTTGAATTCAGCCCTCCTTTCCTATCTGTCAGTGCTGACATTGTATCAATAAACAACATTCAGCAGTTATATAATGAGTGGCGGACACTGCATTAAGGTGCCATTAAATATAAACGTAGCACGTAGGTGTGACAGAAAGCGCAGTAGTCCAAACAACAAGTGTCTATGGGAATCAGAATAGACTGTCTCTCATCATAATCCCAGCAGGGTTAATGATGTTCCAAGATGTCCCAAGGGAATTTAAACAAGATATATCCTCCCAAAGCCAATTTTCCTTACAGGGGTATCCTCGGCAGAGTGTAGAGTGTTACACAATGAGTAAGATATTAAAACATCCGTACTTACACTATTGCCGCTTGAAACTTTCATGTAAAGGTATCTTTCTCATTGATCATTTCTCAGTCACCCCGGTGTCTTGTAGTCTTTGGTTGGACTGTTCCAGGAGGTCTCCACACACGTCCAATGTCCAAAACCCGAGAAATAAGGGAAAAGATCATAAAGAGATATGATGGTGCAGATCTCCTAACATTCAATTTGGCTGCACTTCAAGGTCCTACTCACAAAAAAGAAACTTGTCTGTAAGCATATAGAAAAACACTGTATTCATCTGGTTCCCAATGGGTCCTACAAAAAAACGGATAGCCCCGTGTTCATGGTAAAAGCTTCCAGTCTAATAGCAGTAATGCTACTATAAACATTTTTATTTGCAACAATAAAATTAATAAATAAAATTAAAACAGGGAGAACGCCACATAAGATAATACCATGTACACTCAGTTATAACAAGGGGCCCGATGGCTAACTGAGGATATACAAATGGGATCAACCTGACGTACACTGACCTCCAACGCGTTTCGATACCTGCAGTATCTTTTGCAAGGTCAAGGTCAAGTCCAAAAGGGTGCTAAATCCTGAGGAAACTCTATAGGATCAGGGATTAGATAGGATTGGAGGAATGAATAAAGGAAGGATGGGCCATTTGGCTGTCACCATTGTGACATACAGTAGTTTCCCATTAAAATACCCATGTGTGTTTTTTATGTAACTGGACATGCATTTTTATGGAATGTTTTTATAATGATGCCAAGGATTAACGCAAAACGACTGTATGCATTTACATGACCAACAACAAATGTTTAAAAATACAACAAGCTAGTGGGGAATTTGTGAAAATAGTTCAAAGTCACTGAGGCTTTAATACACTGTACAATATTACATATAAACACACATTATGGCATCATTTAAACATGTCATCATTTAATGTTTTCTACCAGTCAAAATGTAGCTGTTGATTGAATTATAAAACATTCTTCAATTTAAAAAGATTGATTATTTACATATGGTTTTGACATTGGAAATCATGAACTGAGGTTTAGGCAACCAGCAGCATGTCAAGCTGAGTAATGTAGAGTTTGCAGCACAGCTTTTGCTATAGCTATCTTATATGAGTATGGTCATGCTCATAGGCATACTTTGCTTAAGGTTACCTCCATCTTTACAATACTAAAACACAAAAACTTGTTTTTATTTTATTAATTATTAATAAGACAAACATACATGCATAAAATGGATCTGGTTTTATTTATCTATATTTATATTTATATTATAATTTTACCTTTCAGTCATATGCACTGTTTATAATCAACCCTGAGTATGTAAACGTTCCATGGGTGATGTTGTTCGATTCTGGTACACCTTTTCCCCTTTGACTATCCATAAGGGACGTCCCCCTGTGAAATGAACCACACCGAGGCCAAAGTCTTGGGACAACTAATTTATTAATTAGGCATATTTTCAACCAAAATAATTGATGGTGGCAAAAGAAAGCAGGTGAACGAAATTTATAACTTTGTACCTATTTTGTTTACAACAAATAACGTACATTAATATACAAATGTGCATACAGAAGATAATGATTTAATACAACCAGATTTGACAAAACACATTTGTATAAAACTACCTGGCGCTCTCCTTCCGCCTACTGGCTCGCACCTCTCCTAGGTGCTACCTGATGGGCTGGCCGTAATGACGAAACTGGACAGAGTCCCTTAAATACCCATGGTCCCAATGGCTCCACCTCCACCAACTTAACCACCATGCAGTGAAACCTGCTTACCGCCACCAGCACTGCATGAAACCAAGAATAAAGCAACCCCAAGGGAGGGAGGGCAGCCAACAACCAGAAGAGAAAGAGGGGTCTTTTCCTGTGAGACTGCGTGCTGGCACCCTGCTCCACTCCTCCCATCAGGACACCAGCCAATCCCTTGGATCCCCAAGAAGGTGACCTCCACATCACCCAACACTCCAGGAAGTTTAATCTTCCTCCGTGTTAATGTTTTAACCCTTCAGACAACTTTTTTTCCTTCTGTCACCCAACTGAGTGTGGACCCACCCTTTGCCCCCTCCCTCTCAGCTGTCACCATTATTTCCCCATGTAATAACAAAACCAATAAACAACAAAAACAATAAATATAGCAACTTTGGTTATTATTATTATAACACATACATAGGATCATAATCGTATGGCGAATTTAACATCTTTTTCATTAATCTAGTTCTTTATTCAACAAAACCTCATCACTTGAGACAATTTGGTATTTATAAGTGGGGGCATGGAGAAGAACATTTATTACAAAATCACAGGTCTGGAGGGGAAAGGGCTTATACAACACTGTAGCTTCGAACACTGACTTGTGATAAATATTGAGCTATATACCAATTGTATCCTACATCCTGGTCATCCTTCATCTTTATCAATATGTTATATGCATTCCTGGTTTTTTTTGTTAAACATGGCTGTACATGTCTTAAATATTTAGTTGAATCAAAACAAATGTGTCACAAATCACATTATATGTTACCAACACAACACTGGATCCAAAATTAATATTCAATTCCATATGTCACGAAAATACAGAATCTTTAAGTAACACATGTACTGCAGTTGAGCAGAAGAGCAGAAGAATACCCTTGCTCCATGGGCGTAACTACCACCATAGCAGCCATAGAGGCAGCTGTGGGGCCCACAAGCCCCATTGCCGGATTACCCAGGCTCACCAGCAGTCAGAGATCTGAAGATTCTGAGAACAGGATATATATATATATATNCTCACCAGCAGTCAGAGATCTGAAGATTCTGAGAAATATATATATATATATATATATATATATATATATATATATAGGAGCTAATGGCACCCTTATGTATACCAGCGTCTGCGGGTGGACTATAGGATCATACGGAAAGATTTAGCCAAGCCCTTACTTAGTACCCTTAGTACCATATAAATAGGCAACCCCACCCGCCATGCGAATCTCGTACACACAGTGCATAGTCTGTACTCAGTTCTGCTTAAGACAGATGGTATCCGATGGAAAATTCTGAGCACTACAAAGGCCCAGTGTATACTGACAGGTTCATTTGTTACATGACATTCAGAAATCACTTGAATTTAATCAAAATACAGTCCAAAGTTTTTGAATGGAAGTTAATAAAAAAAAAATCATTATCTTTCAGAACAATATTCATAGCTGGCTGTACCTAGTAATGCATTTACCAGTACTTTTGTGCAAGTGCAATGTTGTCTAATTTATGTTTTCTTGGTAACAAAACTAAATAAAACTCAGGTGGTTAAAACTCCTTGTTAAGTACATGTGAAAATGCTATCACTGAAGATTTATGAGCAGATTATGAAATGTTACCATAGTGAACAACTGGCTTCAACACTAGTTATGCAATATTTATTCTGGCTATGTGATAAAATGCTAGTTTTATTTCTCTGTAAAACACAAAATGGGCATTGCTTTAAAAATCTGACTTTATTAATATGTAACTAAATATTAAATGAACATCCTGGAAAGTAAGTACTATTAATTTGTCTCAGGAGTACACATTTGTAAAACATGTTGGGCTCAATACTTGTTCAATGAGTAATGAATAATGTGTAACAATGGCAGATACTGTAGATGTAAGGAAGGAAAGAGAGAGAGAAAGAAAGAAAGAGAGAAAGAAAGCGTGTAATAGAATTGTATTGGGTTGACATAATCATAATATACGTTCAGATTAAATAGAGCAATGTATGGCGTGAAATGTACATACACTGATGTCTTCCTGCCGTTCCACATTTTCATTAGACTCTTTAGCCACTTTTTGAAAATATTTGGTGAGAGCCTGCAATACTCATGCCAGTAAAAATAAACATTTGATACAATATTCTGCCTTCATACTCATCACACATTTTTGACAAGTGACTTTCTGACTATAAAACACATATGGATTAAGCAAAAGGCCTAACGTTCAAGTAATATCCAAGGTTCCTAATTACTTCCATCTCCAAAGTGATAAAAAAAAAAATATTGGGCTAAAGAGCATATTTTTATTCCATTATGTCACAGTACATCATGTTGGCCCTCATGGGCCATTATAATATTAGTATGTGAGAACAAAAACACTCAGATTTAAGATATTTATTATCATTCCTCCCATCTTTAAATACTGTAGGTTTACCAGTCCACCAGGTATGTGCACTAAATTAAGTGATTTATTGTTTTAAAAGTAGTTACAGCCTTAATTTCATAATATCACCTTGCTTTTTTTTTCTTTAGGTGCTTTTAACGTGTTCTACCAACACTAGGTGAAGTGTAAAGACACAGGTAACAGTGATATATATATATATATATATATATATATATATATATATACTATCATAGGACCAGATCCAGACTTACGAAGTAAGGGACTTGCGTGTGCAAAGTTACGAGAGGGCAGCTTATTCTGCTAAACCCCTGCCTTAACTGTATTTGGGCATCTGCTGCCAGCTTAATATTAGCCTCCCCCTCCCTAATCACTTCATTGAAATGGTACCCCCACCCCATTTGTGTAATGTAGGTGGGCGGGGGGGACAGGTCACAATAATGTGTATCCTAAAATTTCCTTGTCACTAAGGTTAAATCGTGCCGGTGGGAGAAGTTTCAAGCTTTGATTTGGATCTGACTCCTGATACAGCAGCAGTGGGGTTTTTATGTGTGTATCTGCATTTTGTTTTGTATTGTGTAGTCACCTACAGCACTTGTTTGATATGTGTTTGATATGTGTTGGCTGAATTACTCAGGAAGAAATGACTAATTTATAAAATGTTTACTCTCATAAATGATTGAGTGAGTTAAGGCGAGAGAGAGAGAGAGAGAGAGAGAGGCATGTACATTTTCTAAAGACAGATTTGACAGACTAGAAGGCATGCTCTTTTTACAGCCACTCAGTTACTAAACAATTAATTCATCCCTTTATTCATTAATTCATTCATTAATAAATAAATATTCCACCAGTACTTGAAATACCTTTGTTTTCCTCCCTTATATATGGTAGGTGATTATGTAAAGTAGTAATTTACAAAACTCAGTGAATTTCATTTGTTGATGTTTATTTATATTCAGGGTGTTATATGTTCATAAGCTTTTACCTGTATTGGTTATTTTACAGTTGTTTATAGGTTTAGTCATTTTAGTTTTGGTAATTTACGATAGCATTCTTGATTGTTATCTGAGATAAGAGCTAGATAATTCTATTGAATATGAAATATTTTAATATTACCTAGTAGTAATGTTTGCATATATTACATATATACAGTATTACATATGAGACTGTAAGTGAATGTTTTGGATTTTGCAAGAATGCAATTAAGAAGCTTTACTTTTTATATTTTAGTGTTTATTATATAAAATTTATGAATTATATCTACCAGGGCCTAAAATTACTAAATTGTGGTATTGAAAAGTGGGGGTATTGCCCATAGCAAACAATCAGATTCAAGGGCCTACATTTACTAAGCAGGGAGATTGCAGGAGACTGAAAGCTCACCTTCTCCAGTATGTAAAATAAAAACTGAGAGCTTGAATCTGATTGGTTGCTATGGGCAACATCCCCACTTTTTAGTTTCCCTTCTTAGTAAATGTAGGTCAATATCTCATTTTACATAATGGAGAATGTGAGCTCAAATAAGATTGGTTGCAACATCCCCACTTTTCCAATCCCGCAGTTTAGTAAATATATGCCCAGGTGGCATTCTGGACAGAATTAATTGAAGAATCCGATACAAACTTACTTCAGGTATATAATGTGAAACATTTGAATGTGGAATCATATCTAGAGCTAATAGAGCAGCTTAAATGACTATATATATATATATATATATATATATATATATATACACTTAATCAACATAAGAAGTAGGACAAATCACTTCAGATAGAACAAAACAGACAAAACTTTTCATGCAAAAGATATAGTTGTCAAGTGAGACAACAAAAAAACAAACTTCTCTTCAGGGATTTAGGGATTTCTGAATACTAGGATCAAACATATTGTTGATATGCTTCCAGAAATGTAAAGGATTTAAAGTATTGCGTGTGACTAACGTCTAATTTGGCTATGCTAATTTGTTTGGTACATGTGTTTCCCATATGTTTTCTGTGGATAGGACAAAGAGAAATCTTTTGCATGTGGCTGCCAACCCAGCTGCAGGACCACCGCCTGAGAGTGGACACCTGTTCCTCTGGAGCTTCTTACTTCAAGACAGGTTCCAGTATGGCATTACATGCAGATCTCTTATTTAAAGATTTAACCCCTTCCGTCTGAACGACATTCTCAGCTGGAGTGCATGCATTATTTATTGACAAAATGGCTTTCTATTAATCTGAAAGAGGCATGAGTCAAAATATGTACAGAGCACGAAAAAAAGGGCTTAACTGTGCTAAACTATGCTAATGTGTGCCAGCAACTATGGTGGCCCCCCAGAGATAGCAGATTAACAGGACTTTTAACACACCCATAAAAGCAGAAATTTAAACAAATACAGTTTACGTGCATGGTCAATTGTACTTTGTAGGAAATAGACATTTATTAGCACTTCACATGGACAAAAAGATATCTTTTTTATGAAAGTATAAAGAGTTGCCAGGTCTATATACACAATGAAGTTATATTTAGTATTTTATATTTATCTGTAATGATTTGTTGTTTAAACTTATAATGGAAACCAGGCTTTGGTAAAAGTATATCTTAACGTTTATGAACTTTATGTTCTTCTTTTAAACCACATTGCAAACATAAAAGCATACTGAATACAGTATTTGCCATTTTCCACGTTTTTTCTTTTGTTTTTTAATCTGGAATCTTTCATTCACATGTGTCAATATTTGGCAAGTACCTTATTTTAACCAAGTTTAGTGAAAAAAGATGTATTGTAGTCCCACAAGGTACAGCCTGTCTGTATTACATTAACTTTTATGCTACATGTATGGACATAATTTACTGAAGATATTAGAATTAATGATGGATGTCTGTTCAAGTTCCCAGAATGTGTAATTTGCAGCCTATCCTTGGTTCTAGCTCAATGCACAATAGAGAATGCAGAAGCCACAATCAAAGTGAAATTTTAAGAGTAATAATTCATGAAGGCATAAATGCTGGTTTGGTATTTTGAAAACTAGAGTCACACTTTCAGTACTGTCTCTGGACTGGAACAAGTTCAAGAAATATGGTGGTAATATGGTGTTAGACGATGGTCTAACATAACGTATACCAAGTTCTTCAGGGCGAGGTCATGTGTAGGACAAGGCTCCACCCCATATGCAATTACCCTAAACTTACATTCAGGGGCGTAGTTAAAGGTTCATGGGCCCAGGTGCAGAAGGTCAATTTGGGCCCCCCCTACTAATATTAAAAATAATTTCTGTTTACTCACATGGCCACTTGTGTGTATGTATGTATGCATGTGTGTGTGTATGTATGCATGTTTACGTGTGTATGTATGCATGTATGTGTGTGTATGCATGTATGTATATGTGTATGCATGTATGTATGTTTATGTGTGTATGTTTACGTGTGTATGTATGCACGTATGTGTGTGTATGCATGTATGTATGTATGCAATTGTGTGTATGCATGCATGTAAGTGTGTGTATGCATGTATGTATGTATGTATGTATGTGTGTATGTATGCATGTATGTAAGTGTGTGTATGTATGCATGTATGTATGTATGTATGTATGTGTATGCATGTATGTATGTAAGTGTGTGTATGCATGTATGTATGTATGTATGTGTGTATGTATGTATGTATGTATGTGTATCATGTATGTAAGTGTGTGTACATGTATGTATGTATGTATGTGTGTGTGTATGCATGTACCTCCAATCCCCCTTTAATTTTTGTGGCCCCCATAGCTCAGGGGCCCGGTCGCAGCCGCGACCGCTGCGTCCCCTATAGCTACGCCACTGCTTACATTTGACTATGGGCTATTGGACAGCTAAGAGCAAAATGCTTTGCTTGGAGTGTTTACAGAGGAGTGCTTGCTTTGGGTTTCATTGCAGAACCTTTGTCAAGGAGTAGGCCAATTGCATGGTGCGTGCAGGATCGTAACATCATGGTGCACCTTATTCTCCTCTGTGTGATAATTGATAAGTAGATTTTAACTCCTTGCAATTCAACATGGTTTTGCTCGTAAGTTCAATAGTCCATATACTGACAATATGATGATATACAAAACTACATTATAATGGTGACCAGTGGTCAAAGTGGATATGTGGGGGTATGGATTTCTAAAAGTGACTGTATGGAAACACAGACCATAATAAAAGTCAATGGAGATTTGTACTATTTTAATTACATCAGTAAGAGCCGGTATGGCATACCCCCGTATACACCCCCATTTCGAGCCCTGATGGTGACATGATAACTGAGATAAAGGTCTTTTTTTCCCAATATGCTAAGAATATATACTAGTGTATAGTGTATAATAAATGTCAATAACAACTGCTTGTTTGCACAGTGTATTCTTAAGATTTTTATTTTTACCACATTATTGGAATCAAAAGGACAAATCTAGTAAAGCAACTCAGGCAATTGGCAAATGCAATGTTTTTTATGGCTTTTTTTTAACAATCTCTATGAATATTTTGCATGGATCATTTATTGCCATCTTGTCCTAAAACTATGTGGAAGGCAGGTGAGTTAAAAGAACAAAAGAAAATTAAGACCCTTTTAACACTGTAAAATGATGACAGAGTTGTGTAAGTTGCAAAGCAGAAGGGTAAGAAACTTATACAGATTCAGTAAATTGTAAGAAATCTTACATTGCTAAAAAGGTAATTGATAGGCGTCATCACCACCTTTGATAAGCTGCAAGCAGTAGTTCAAGTAGTCTTCAATTCTCAGTTCCATTCCCTATAAAAAGCACAATATTTAATATATAAAAGTAATATTTTGTGTGTTTTCCGCACCCTGCGCGTCGAAAGAGTATACAAGTTAAAGTGGCCATGCACACTCTATCTACGACCTATATGGTCCTTGATTTATAGAATCCAGACCTCCCTAAAAGTCCTGTGTATCAGCAGCAGGAAGGGAGAAATGGTAATAGTACAGTAAGGGCTGACTTCAACCCTAAACTATTAACCATGTTTCTGCACTGCCCTGCTTTTAAGCAAGGACAATGCAGAACCTTTAAGGTAGGGGACTCCATGCATATTCTCCAATGCACAAGGAGAGTAGTCTCATAGTAGTTCTCATATGTATCATATCTCAACATCATCCTGTCCTGACCTGGAATAGCAATATTTGGAAACTGCTCTTGTATGTTACTGTTTATTTTATTGTTACATATGTTTATTAACAATTGTTACATATCATGATGATTGACCATGAAACACGGGTGCCCGATGGTGTCTATTGTGTTTCAACAAACTTGCTTATCAGTATCCATGGGCCATCAAGAAGTACACATCTTTCCACCATGCAGTCAACGAAAAGCAAATATGAATTTTAGTATATATGGGAAGTAAGGACTAAGGACTTTTAAAGTCATTTCATATCCACATATGCAAGATAGAACAGACTAGTTCAATGTATCTCTTCATACCATGAAAATATCAAATGCACAGATACATGTGGTCAATCACTCTCAGCAAATGAGAGGTAAATAGTCTACATTAGTTAAGAGAGTACCTTAAAGGAGAAGAGGAATTAAGAAAGATATATGCCTACGCAATTATCTTTAGGAATTAAATAAAAAAAATAGAATACCTGTAGACTGACTCCTCAAAAGTACTTACAAAATTTGCAAATAGTAGTCCAAGTAAGTGAAAAACAGAGTCGATCAGGATGTGACAATTGAGAACACAGCAAGCTCAAGTACTCATAATTCCCAGACAAGAAAGGCCTTCCCCAGGTAAGAAAGAAAATCAGTTCAGTTCAAAGATCCTGAGAAGTGGTGAGATAAGAATGGTTGCTTTCCATTGCCTTACAATGAGTACCAGCAAAATGGAGAGGGAACAGCAGCACCCCCAATCTTCAGGTGTCCCTACAATGTGTAAGGCACAAGGGAGCAGGGATCCAGATGGGAGGTCCCACTGAACCGCTGCAGGGTACCAGTAACAAGATAACTGGTATATGGTACATTCCACAGGATACAGATAAAAGTCCACCTGCTGCAGGCAACCAGAAAGTCAATGTTGCTGTCCCAAGGCAAACCAAAGGGTCGGATTCCAGGAGACCCTATGGTGGGCAAAGAAGACTCGGTGAGCTCTGCAGGAAGGCATGGAGGGAGATGCATATCCAATGACTCAAGCAAAGCCAAAGTGGTGAAAAGTTGTCTGCAGAAATATTGACAATCAAGGCAGCGCTGTTGGGAGCAGAGACAGATGAGTTCAAGGAATGCAGGAGACCCCTGGTCAACAACCACCACCAGGGTCAGCTGGAGGTAGTGAAGAAGAGACAGGTTGGCATGCCTTACCAGTCAGCAGCAGGTAGACCTGGATAGCAGAGCCTATATTCAACCTGGGCTGGCACTGGGTGGTGTAAAGTGTTCAGGAAGCAGTGGTAAATCTGAATGACTTCCAAACTCAGTTACTACACAAAGAAGAGGGGTTCCAAGTGGAGGACCGCAGTCAGTGTGCGAGGTAGGCCAAAACACACCACATGCAAATGGTGGAGGCTGAAGTGTCTGCAGAGGACAATCTAAACTTCTGGGTACTGTACCCACAATTCTATGCAAACATCCAGCGGTGTAAGTTAACAGCCTGTGGAGGCAGCACTTGTCCTTTTTAAGATGTGGTGAAGAAGGTGGTAATAGAGATCTTTATGAACACTTGTATGGCAGTAACGGGAAAATAAGGCTAAATGAAATGTAAAATGTGACCATCTTAGGAGGCTTGCCAAAGAGGGAGTGGCAATTTACATTATTATTAGTATTTCTAATACACAAATTAATGTCTATAGAAAATATTTCATTAGAGCAATATTTAAACATCAATTTCTATTAAGGTGGAAGGATCTAAGAGGAGAATAAAAGAGAACCTGCATCTAAAAGTGGGAAGGAAATATCAATATCATGTCCAGTGAATGAGCTTTAATATCCTGAGGAGAATTCCTGGAAACCACTGGAAAATATCCATCCTCCTTAATCATTTCTGCAGAATTTGTTAAGCTCATCTAAATCATCTAATCCTGTCCACATCCTGAGCCCGTTGTACTGTATAATGCAGAACAATGTCAGAAAACCAACTAGTCCCTAGAGGGAATAGATGTTGTAAATGTCCCTTCTTCCTGCTACAGGCTCTTCTCTCTTCTACTAGATACCTAATCTTACATTTGACTATAACTTTCATTGTGTTACGTGAATATGGAAGTACATCTCTTTGCCCCAACTAGACCTGAAAAACGCAAAATGACAAACATCATGCCCACAATGGTGCCTTTCAACTGTAGCCAGGGTTCATGTGGCACATGGGCACAATATCAGGAAACTTAAAGGGCAAATAAGTTGGAGTATATTTACTAAGCTGTGAGATTGAAAAATAGGGAAATTGCCCATAGCAACCAATTAGATACAGAATCTCAGTTTCATTTTACACACTGTACAACGTGAATTAAAATCTGATTGGCTGCTATAGGCAACATCTCCACTTTTCAATCTCGGTGCAATCTCGCTGCTTAGTAAATATAGCCCGTTGTCGTAAAACACACCTTACCACCCTACCACCCTCCCACCCCAACATCAAACCCCACCGCCATATGACTGGCAACCTGGCATAATTAGAAGAGGGCACCTCTACTTATCAGACATTTCCTCATAGTCCACACATGCTGAATTACCCATTACCCCTTATTGGCGAATGTGTGTGAATGGTGCATAGTCGGTCAATTATGACACTTCATGCCTTTCAGATTTTGAAGAAATACTTCATGTTAGAAGAGAGTACCTCTGCATTATCCTCTATCAGGAGTCTTAGGTGGTAGCAAAATGTAATTTTCTATTACAATATATAAACACTGGTGTCTAAGTCACTAAGGTATTTGATAATATATTAACACAACAAGTGTATATTTTTATGAATAATCATTTAGTAAACTCACCTTAGTTTTTCTTGCCTCTACATGAAAAATTAGTCTTGGTATATTTTTCTAAATCATATGCCAAATAGATAGCATGCCATGTTTTATTAAAAAATTAAAGTAAAAACTAAGATGACAAGTAATATTTTTACAAGTGATTAACTTGCTAAATCCCTGTGATGGGTTAACAAATGCATGACAATTGTTACTAAATATTTTTAAATAAAATAATGGCTTCAATGAGGAAGCTATATTAGAGAGTTTTAACAGACATTGCACACTAAAGTTATGGCACTATACAAACATATTTTGGAAATTTACTAGGAACAATACTAAAGTCTATCATTACATGTTATATTCATTTACCCGCAATGATTCTGAATCTTATGAGAACCATTTCTGGAAAAAAGGTCTGTGTTTTCACATGGTTCTCAAGCATCAGGGATGTAACTAGACAACAATAAAAAAAAACCTGAACCTTTAAAAGACTCATTGCAAATATATTGATATATGGAAATGCTTAGCTTTTTGTTTTTCACAAAAATTCTGAACAGCTTTTTCTAAACTCTTAGTTATAGGTACAGAATATCTCCACATGCAGTTCATGGTAGGGAGGAACAGTACTAAAATGTAATAGGTGCAATTCATATTTTTGACAATCACATAGCTGACAGCTGTATTGCGGGTATCACTATTTAAGCACCTTACCTGCAGAGTCGTTTATAGGGCAGGCGAACCCAAAGTATCCCCTACAGGGTGATACTTCCCTGGTCCTCACACTGGACCAGATCCAGACTTTAGGCATTATTGACTTACTTATGACTTATTCAAGAGTGGGCAAAACCATGTTGAATTGCAGGGGAGTTAGGCTCTGGATCTGGATCTGGTACACTTCTTTGGACGGAACATTGATGTCAGTGTCAATACAAGGGGAGGGTATGTATTAGGCTGCAGGGAGAGGCTAAATCATAGAAGGAAAAGGTTAGGGTTAGGTTGTCAGGAAGAACTGGGTCACAGAAGGGGGACATTAGGTTTAGGCTGTATGGTAGTAATGGATCATACAAGGTGTAGGTTAAGGTTAGGCTTTGGGAAGGGGAGGGTTAGGGATAGGCTGCATGGAGGGTCAGTATAGGGTTAGTGTGAAAGAACGGTAGGGTTAGGGTAAAGATCAGGGGGAAATCTTACATGTTGTTGGTGGCCGGGATTTAAAGTTGAATTTTTTTGCTGACTCCTTTTTCATATAACTTACAAATCCTGAAACAATTAAATTTCATTAGAATACACCTGGATATGTTGAGTTATTTATGTTGTCAATATTTTTGTGATAAATTCTATAGCACTTAGGAACACTGTTAACAAAACTGTGGTTAATGTGCTTACATTTATAATCAAGTATTATCTGGAGTGGTTATTGCAAAATGTAATATAGTTAACTATAACTAATGGATCACTGAATTATTTTCGTAATCGCAGAGTGACTTTTTTTTTTTTTTAAAGAAGTCCATTTAGTCTTTCATGGTATTGACAGAGCTTGATAACCCAATAAGTAATGAAGAATGATAGTCCCTTGGAAATCTTGCATGGAATACATCCTGTGCAGCCCATGTTAATGTTTCTCTTAAGTGGTCCTGCAGTGAATCTGTTTTTTTTCTTGTTCATCATTTCTTAATGTCAAGTTAGCAAAGGAAATAAAGCAAGGTCTAACATAATAAATCAGAATTTAATTAGCGTCCTGCTTAGTCTTTTACATTTTACCTCCTATTATTTGAATAGAGTGCAAATGTAATGCTGAGCCAATATATTTCCTAGGAATGTTGTATGGACATATGAAAAATGTAAAATGTTTCTTTTAATAGCTGTTTAGTATAAATTCTGTCTTTATTTGAAACCATTAAAGTTATATAGAGAGTTTTATTTTGTACAACATACTTAAATAAGATTTGAGTTTGGAAACTGTCAAACATTTATTTAGCAGGAGGCCCCTGGACATCCAACATTGACTATAAGCTGGTATAGAGTTAAGATCATATGTTTTAGTTGTGATGATTATGTGCATCTTGTTTTAGAGGCTTTGTCATCCTTGTGACATTGGGCCCCTTTAGGCACACATGACTAAAGCTGGCCATACACTATGCAATACATTTTCCCAATCAACCAGCTTTAGTCAAGATTGGGCAAAACCATGTTCAATTGCAAGGGAGATAAATTTAATTAGTTGCAATCAGTATTACAGATAAGAGATGTTTTCTAGCACAAGTTTAATAACAGTGTAACAGTAACACTGCTCAGTATCTGTGAAGATAAGAAAAGATTTTTCCCTGCATGCAACACTGACATTCATTTTACCACCCTTGCAAATGGGACTTTAGGATCATGGAGGCAGTGGAGGAGAGGCAAACCAGAGGTTTTTTGGAGCATACTATAAGAAAAGACCAACACTCAAGAAGACCATTTCTTAGCTACTCATTGAATCTTGTTTGTCATTTCCAATGCCCCACACCCTTAGACATGGACATGCAGGTGATTGGGGTGATTGTGTTTATTTGGTTTCAGTGAGCTTTCACCAGGGCCGCCGCCAGGATCACCCGGGCCCGAGACTCGCAAAGTTCCGGATGGTTGGCCCCCCACATAATGCCCGGACATCGTGGCGTCACTGCAGGAGGTCATCAGGCCTTTTTAAACTAAATAATTAACAATAAACAATAATGGCGTCTAAGTGAGTCCCCCCTACCTCTGATGGCGGCCCTGGCTTTCACTTGCAACTATATTACTGCAACTCAGAGTCTGAATTCATAAATTCAAACAGGTGGTTTAGAATTTATCTTATCACTTCAGGATTTACGGCCAGATTCAGGTCTTTACACTCTCATAGGCAAAACCATGTTGAATTGCAGGGAAGGTAAAATGAATGTTAGTGTGTGCATGCAGGGAGAATACTTTATTGTTACATGTTGCACACAGATACTGACCAGTGTTACTGTTACACTGTTATTAGACTTGTACTCGAAAACATCATCTCTCACCTGTAATTAATTCAATTTACTGCCCCTGCAATTCAACATGGTTTTGCCATTTGAGAGTGTAAGTCCTGAGAGTGTAAAGATCTGAATCCGGCCCTTAGAATGTAACTTAATTCAAGTTTTCAATATTCATTTAATTAACAGGCACAGTAAAGAGATCTTGCAAAGTAACACACTAAATTGTGGTATGGGGATGTTGCCCACAGCAATCAGATTCGAGCTCACATTCCTGTGTGTAAAATGAAACTGAGAGCTTGAATCTGATCTATGGGCAACATCCCCACTATCCTATCTCACTGCAATCTCTCCGCTTCGTAAATTTAGACCAAAGGCTTTTTCTGCTGTGATTAAGATGGTTAGGGTTAGGGTTGGGATTAGGTTTACAATTTAGACAGGTTTAGATGTATGGAATTGCTGTCTACAGTCTTTGTTGACATTGGAACATGTTGTATAAATATATATCCACGTATCCACGTATCCATGTACTTACTCAGCATTTTATAAACTCATTGGGCCAGATTCAATGTGCTGTTATGGTACAGCACACATCACGTCACATCACAAAAAATACTGTCAGTAAAGCAACTTCTGTAAAGTTGTGTTACAGAAATTGGGATAGTATTACTACACTGAAAAACATCATAGGGATTTATAAATTTGGCATTTTACGTATATTTCTAGAGCAAATATAACTAAAGAAATAAACTTGATAAACTCTGGAGAAAGGTTGTAGATTTTGTTTAGACAACTGATTTTGTATATGTGGGATAAAACAGATAACCTGTGACTCTCCAGCTGCTGCAGGCTAGTCTCCCTCCATTAGGCCAACCAACATAAGTTTTGTAGGTTTATGACAGCTGCCTATAGCTGCTTCAGGGATGTGGTCTATTGTAAATTATAAGTTCAACACAGCTCTCCCAGAACCTTCAAAATAACGGAAGACATCCCAGTTCTCCTTCATGGTACGCCAGGCAGAGAAGTGGGAAGAATGCATCATGACATAATTCATTTCATTACGTTTGTAAAATTATAACTGTCAATTACTTTTGTTCTAAAACTGCCAAAGTTTTTTGGACATTGAAAACAAACTAATTTTCACCTGTTAAATCAGCATGTGATGTGCACGCGAGCAAAGTTTCTTTTCCTATTTTGCTTAGCTTTTTTGGTTGCAGTTTTTTTATTTGCTCCTGACATAGGTGTGAGATGCATTGATAATCAGTTTTTAATTAGTTTTTTAGATTTCATTTCAGCATGTCTCTGATTAAACTATATGGGGTATATTTACTACGACGAGATTGCAGTGAGATTGGAAAGTGGGGATGTTGCCCATAGCAACCAATCAGAGCTTTCGATTTAAGCTTTCAGTTTCATTTTACACACTGGAGAATGTGAACTTGAATCTAATTGGTTGCTATGGGCAACATCCCCACTTTTCAATCTCACTCCAATCTTACCGCTTAGTAAATATACCCCTATGAGTCTACAGAAGTGTATAATATAGAACAGTCATAAACAAATCAGCCATGCCCCATCATCTCCCCAGAGAAAACGCACGATCACAAATACTTATCCATGGAAATATTTGTGAAAAATCCACTTATTAATAATTAACTACTGCAGCATTTAGAAAATGCTTCCAAACATGGTGTATAACAAGGCTGCTTTCAATGCAGAAATTTACAGATGTTTCATTTCCTGCCATAATGTATTTTGCAGATTATTTTGCAGGTATTAAATGTAAATTACTTTTACAGGAACTTGCATAATGGAATAGTACAGAAAGCTTTGGTTATAAAGGCTGAGCAGTAAAGCATGATGTTAAAGTACAGCTCTTTTAGGCATTTCAAATCATAAACACCTATTTGTTTCTGTGTGTATGTCTGGTAAGCTGGCACTTTAATAATTGGTTTAATAAGTCTGATGGCATTGGGTAATTGGATCAGCGGATTATTACCCACACTGACTATCACGCAGTGTATGATTACTATACGGACACTTGTATCCACCTCCTGGCTGTACTTTATTACTGCTGTACATAGCAATAATTATGGAGTCAGATTATGAAACTGAGCAGGGGATCTAAACTGAGCCAGCCAATCAGCTACACAGCCTCCTGCTAAGAAAAAAGACATTCAGTGCCAGGGTTAGCCGGAGGCCCATGCAGCCACTCAACTGTATGGGCCTCCTTTCAATCTCAGTATCGACCTTTATTATCAGTCACAGCAGGCAAGATGAGCACTAATATAAGGGCCAAAGGTGTCAGAATAGGAGAGTGGGGCTCGCCTTTCCCCCAAATATGAAGGGCTTACCGTCCTTGAGATTGCAAGGGGTTTCCTGTATACATGTATAACTGAAAGGCATACAGACTTATCAGTATTTGCTGGCCACAAATGGTTAATTACAGGAGCACAAGGCACATGTGAAGTACGTCACATGCATCATGTGGGTTAAACTTTGTCTCAGCTCCTTTATAAATAACCCAGGTAGGGTTCACATAAGAGGCAACCTGCATTGGACCTGGGAATAACCCTGTTTTTTAACCCTGAATGGGCAGATGTTAAAGGTGCGCTCAGTACATAGTGACATGGGGAAGGTTTATATTTTATCTCATCTGGGGGTATAAATCAAGAGGCCCACAGGGACCCCTTTAAGGATTTCTTTTGTGTAGTAAAATATTTATGATTTATGTTAAAAAAANTTTATTTTATTTTCCTATGTTTATTTAATTATTATTTTATTACTCTGTGGATATGCTCAGAAATGTGTAACAGCAAGCAGAATCAAAGGATTCTGACTGCGATTTTATGCTTTGAGTTGTATAAGTGTCTATATATGTCTGTGTATTTATCTAGTTTAAGTGTTTATGGTACTTATGGCAACACAGGAAAATACAAGGACTCTTTTTAGGGGGCTTTGAATGTTTAACTGTAAAGAAATGTATAAGACAATCGCAGCAGATGGAATAAGCACCAGAGTGCTCAGTAGTCCTGACTACTGATAGTCACAGTCACAATAAGCACCCATGGATGTTTAACATAGTACAATCCAAAAAGAATGTGTGTCTAATGAGCTATAATCTCCTATTATAAAGCTATTTGCCATTTCTTGGTGCTTGGTGATTAGTTTCTTTCTTGGAATTAGCCTGATTCATGAGTCAGAATTAATTATTCCAAGAATTCACCTAATTATTTTGCTGCCTGGAAAGCAGTTGTATTGAGTCTCCCATTTGTATACTATTAGTTGACCCTTGTGGGAAAGTTTATCTCTAGGCATTCTTTTGCCAATATAATAAACACATTCAACCACACTGTAGGCCCACATGCAATAAAGATAGTTGCGGTATCTCATTGCTTTCTAAGACTTTTTGATCATTTTATTTTGAGGGTAAATGAAATAGGAGTTAGGGATGTGAAATGACTGGACATTTACTAAACATGGAGATTGAAAAGCAGCTGATTATTAGAAGTTTAGATAGCAGCTTATAATACTGACAAATTGTGACATGGATATGTGTTCATTGTGTAGGAATGTGTAAGTCAGATAAATGTCTGATGCATGACATATAATACAGACATTCACTACATTAGAAGCTACTTTGGAAGAAAGGAATACAGGAGTCAATTTCATGTCACATTTAAAGATAGCCAATCTATGTAACACAACAAGGAGAAAGGCAAGATGAAGAAGTAGTAGCAGAAAAATGAAATTAGTAATACCACTGGTCATTGGTACGACTTCACATAAAATTCAGCTCTGGAGGCCATATTTCCAGAATGACATAAATACATTAGAGAATGTGCAAGGAAGAATAACTGGAAAGGAGCATAGTAGAGTCTAAAAAGAATATGAAGAATTAATACAAGAGGTTAGGAGCATAGGTACAGTATAACCTGTGGATCACAGGAAATGTGTAGTAATTGATGGAGTGGAGTAGCCTCCTATTTTAAATTGTAGAAACTAACACAGTAATACAATGTAAACATACTTGGGATAAATGACAATATAACAATCTGTACAGCCCCAGCTGCATGTTTATCTGCTATTCCTCAAAATACAGAGCCATGCCCATCTGTGTAAAATATTGCCAGGTAGTAACACAACAGGTATTGGCCAGGACACTATGCGTACACATAGACATATACACATATACAGAGCTGCAGCCACCTAATTCTATGCTAACAAGTACCATAGCTCTATATCTTACATAGTAGCAGTGCTGTTTATAATTAAGACAGCTGGTCAATTTATATATTCACCAATTGCTTTTTCAAATCCAAAAAATCTCTATCGATCAATTTATCAGGTACATTAGTTAGTTATTTCTTAATAAAAATAATAAAATAATTTAATCTTAATTAATTTTAAATATGTATAAAAATGTATATAAATGTATATAATATATATGTAAGATCTGATTTTTTTTCAATCAAATTTTTATTAAATACACATTGCCATAACAATACACATCTCATCGTAAACGTAAAGTATTGGGATAGTAGTATACAGACATAAAATAACATGCATCCATTGAAGGCATTACAAGTTAAGAACAGAGCAGTATATCAAACAGTTTCCATTAGAATCAAGTCCAATAAGGGAGATCTAGGGGAGAAACAAGGCCAAACAAAGGGGATCCCAGGAAACTAAACCTCCATCACCAAAATGGGGATTAGACCCTTGTCTTGTCGAAGAAGGTACCATGAGGTGTAATGAAAGGACGTCAGGATCTTATGTGTAAGGGGGCCAGTCTGTGCATATAGGCCTCCGAGGTGGCAAAAAATCTCTCCATTTTATTCTTCCTGTCCAGCAAAGCCTCCATCCAATCCATATGAAAAATAAAAAACTGTTTATTACTGAAGAGGCAGAATGGAGGTGTATCAGTACTGACGCCAGTTTGGAGGATAGGCTTTTCAGAGCGTAAGATAAGCAACAGTGCCTATTCTGTAGTGAAGGGCACAGAGACAGACAGACACGATTCAGCATATCGCTAAACCTGGAGCCAAAATCTAACGTCAGCAGAATTTAAATGTTACTAAGGTGTGCAACAGTTCTTGAAGGCCCTCATTGAATGCAAATGCACAAAATATGTCTGCGCTTATATAATAATGGTTCAAAAACAATTGCATCAGTATTCAGAAAGATTATGACTCTCAAAGAAATGATAAATAGAAGAATAAAATAATAGTAATAATAAATAAGATATATGAACAATACAGGAATAATATAAAAAAAAGTGTTTAATATATATAAAATTAAAAGAAAAATTCAAATAAGAACATCATAAGAACTCATTGCTCTTTCTGTACATATGACAGAGCAGTAATAGTGAGAAACACTCGTACCCAAACTAAGAACAACAGGCAGGTGCTGTGGGTGACTGTGGCTAAATAGCTGAACCCGGTTGGCTGGATCCTATTGGCTTGTAGCTGGAGAGAGATACTGAAGGTGTTCTGCCAATGATCAGCCACATTACATGATAAAGCACTGTGTACCTGGGTGTGTACATGATAAAGCACTGTGTACCTGGGTGTGTACATGATAAAGCACTGTGTATCTGTGTGTGTACATGATAAAACACTGTGTACCTGTGTGCATTGTTAAGCAATGAGTAGACTTATAAATTTATGCAATATATTGATACTTTTTAGTGGCGCTAAGGCTTCCTTATAATTCTACGTTTTGAAAGACCAGGTTACACACACTTAATGCAGCCCACAGTGACACAAACAGAGATACTATTAAAAATAGTCATAGTACAATACTCCGTAAGCAGCGCAAGCAGGTAACACCCATATCTAATGTGTAGACTTGTATGAAATAGCATCTGTTCGTTTAAATGTCTTTTTGGAATAAGTTAATTCTCACAAAGAATAAGTAGTTCAAATGATTACACATACACTTTCTGGTTTGGATTGTGGGACTGCAAATTCTGTCTCAAGCAGGGGGTTATGGGAGAGTAAAACACAGATCTACTAGTGATGACTTCAAAGTGCATTTCATCTCGCTATTTTTACTTTTTTATGTCTGTACCCTGACATACTCACCTTCTGGTTTTGAGCTCGATGGTTATTGCCTTTATTGCTCCATGTATCTCAGTGTACGCTACGTGCTGTTCCTACAATACCAACACACCTGTGCCTTTCATTGCACCCAATGTGCTTTACAAAATGTTCCAAAATCTCATTTTTTAAATTACAGTTCCAGAATGATTTGTTGTAATGTAATAAACATGCAGGGATACAGCCACATGTAACAAAGATACATGGTGCATGGTCACTGAAGTCAATCACACCATTATAAATAGAGATTCAAAAATGTATTATGAGAACAGAACCAATATATAACAAATTGCTATGCTTTTCAACATTTTTATTGAAGCATTATAACAATAGAACATTCAAGTAGAGTCAATATGCATCTGTACATAAAACAAACAACACAAACAATACAAAGTGTATTAAACTAACTATACAATAGTGATTATAGAATATACAACATCAGTAATGAGTAACCAAGACTGTGGCAGCCAGATTCAAAGGGAACCCTTTGAATTTACAGCAAAAATCCTTTGACACTTCCACTGCAATTGGATGATTCATATAATGTATACTAAATTGTACAATATCATAGGGTGGATGCACAAAGTTTATATTTTATTGTATCTGACTGAACATTAATATACCTTAACCAACATTTGACTTCACAACACTTGTGTCAATTTGTATGGGACATTCTATCCAATTGATTCTATTTGTGAGGAAGAGATCTTCCCTGAAGAATTAGAAGGGAGGCGTGCTTAATCATGGTTGTTTGGTTTGTATTGATAACAGAACGGCAGTGGATCATAGTTTAACAGCTGTGACACTTTATAACATTTCTAAAATGCCACCATGTCGCTGGAATTATCCCGAAAGCATGTTAATATGCTTTCACATCATGCTGTCAGTTACTCTGAGAAGTTGTAGTTCTAACAGTAACAGCTAGGTGCTGTATCAATAGAGAAAATAACCTTTGTCAATGGCCAACCATGCATACTGCGCCATATATTAGAAATGTTAGTCTGTATTTTATACCAACACCTAAAAGGACTGAGCAGGATAGAAAAGGTAGGACGTGTACATAAAATGGTCTTTGTTCTGTAAACTTAGAAATGTGTCTCTAGAGAATCAACATAAACATTGTTCATTCTACCCAGTATTGCATTAAATAAACATTACACGTATTTCACAAAATGTTCATGTTCAATGTCAACAACAATTTATTCATTAAAACAAATAATTCTATTCTTTTTTGTTATCTTACCGAAATGAGTTACAAAAATATAGCTTTACTTTTTTGATGTTTGATTTGATTTAGATAAACATCACATGGTTCTATGTCTACTTACCTATCTTCTGTGTTAAGAACCACAGTTATGCTGGCTACACAGATAATTATTGGCACAATTGCACAATTATTGTGATAATGTGGGGCATTTATGAATAATACAGTATATACAGTGATTTACCCACTGGTGGTAAGAAGAGTCAATGTGGCAACAGCTTGGCTTCAACAATTCTGGAGACATAGTCACACTAGACCAGGGGTCCTCAAACTACGGCCCGCGGGCCACATGCGGCCTGCTAAGGACATTTATACGGCCCGCCGAACATACCATATCCGAGTACCGAGCCTACGTGGCTCGGTACTCTCCAGCCTCCTTTGATGCAGCAATGACGTCAAACGTCATCGACGCTATGTTCTCGCGAGATCGCGAGCATATCCGAGTACCGAGCCGAGGAGGTGAGACACTGGGGCAGACGCTGGGGGAGATGGTGAGATACTGGGGTAGA
>JABWIB010000458.1:49872-69192 GCA_016617825.1 Platyplectrum ornatum
TGGGGGACATGGTGAGATGCTGGGGGACATGGTGAGATGCTGGGTGTGATTCTGGGTGTGATGCTGGGGGAGATGCTGGGGGAGATGTTGGGTGTGATGCTGGGTGTGATGCTGGGGGAGATGCTGGGGGAGATGGTGAGATGCTGGGGGAGATGCTGGGGGACATGGTGAGATGCTGGGGGAGATGCTGGGGGAGATGCTGGGGGAGATGCTTGAAGTGTGCATAGGAATTTGATCAGTTTTTTTTTTCTTACTATAGGCCGGCCCTCCAACGGTCTGATGGACGGTGAACTGGCCCTCTGTTTAAAAAGTTTGAGGACCCCTGCACTAGACCATAACACATGGGGACCAGGATGGACAACTCCAACTTACCCACTACACCACCATGGAGACATGGAGACCAAGTTGGCCAGCTCCAGCTCTCCCCTTAGACAACAAGGGAGATGTGTAAACCAGGAGGGACAGCTCCAGGTTTCCCACTAGACCACCCAGGAGACATGTGTCTCAGGAGTGGTGGCTCCAGCTCCTCCTTCCCCGACCACCAGGAAGGCGTGGGAACAAGGGGGGCAGCTCAATTTTGTCATTAGACTACCATGGGGTTCTGACAAGTGAACCCCAGTGCCTTAAGACAACAAGTATTATATTGCTGCGTTCTGGTACATGCTCAGCAAATAAAGGGTACCCACCTTTAGAGTGAGATACAACCTCCTCACAGGGAGATTGTATCTCACTACAATAAGGATATTGTTATGGATCCTTATTGTAACAACATAATCACACCATTCCCATGAGCAGCAGTCCCATTGAGTCCTGAACCCTGAGACAGCACAGAAGGGAAGCATAGACCATGACTGACACTGTCACACACACAAATACACATAACTGCTGTCATACACACAATCAATTGCTGTCACACACATAAATGCTGTCACACATACACAAAAACACATAACTACCATCATCTATACACACATTACTGCTATCAAAAATACATATCACACAACTGCTGTATACATACCATAAGTGTTATGACAAACAAATACACATTATTATTATTATTATTATCATTAATAAATAATATAATTGATAATAATAAAATGTATTTATAAGGTACCACACAGTATCCGCAGCGCCGTACAGTAGGGAATATGGACATAATAGGTGTTGCAGTCTAACCGCATTCTAACACTCCAAAGGAGATAGAGGATTGATACATAGAGGAAAGTGCTATATATATTATACAATATATCACACGCATACACAATTCTCACACACACAACTGCTACCATACACACATAACTATTATCATAAACACACACACACACAAACATGCAAAACTGCTCTTATACACACACAGCTGCTCTTACACACACACAACTGCTCTTACACACATGTTTGTGTTACTTACCAGTGCTGCCATTTGAGTGTCTAGTCCTAGGCCCCCATAGGCTACACACATGCTTTCTGGTTTTTGTCACTAAGCCGTGGGAAGGTAGAGGGGATTGTATTGATGCACCCCTTCCGGCAGTAGTTTAGAATTTACCTTTCATTTCACTGCTTTACATCCACTATCCTCTATATTCCAACATTGCTTTAGCACAGTGCAGATGTGTTACATTATTGGATACTGTTACTTCCAAATCAATATCAACCATACTGTGTAGAAAATTCCCACTTATGTGTATGCTTACAAACTTCTATATGGATTTTATGACCTGAAAGCTTCATTTATTTATAGCTTCATTCAGGTTCTTCCTGTGATGACTATACAGTTCATGTAAATGGACAATGTGTTCTTTTCAAGGATCAATTTTTCCTATTTTTAGCTCTTTAGTTCCACTTGTGCACCTTTCTCTGCAAAGTAAACAGGATGGAGTTCATATGCGCACAGCTTAGAGATAACTATATATACCCTCTAATGACAGACAGACTGACTGTGTCTGTTTTACACATTACATAGATCACTTATGAAAGTGAAAAAATCATCAATGCTTTATTATTTGCATGGGACCTCATCTCATTTATATATGTGATCCTGAGGTCGGAAGCGCAAGCAGATGGATGGGTACCCATGCGAAACATTTTTATATATTTCCCTGCATACAAAAAGGTAAATGTGATTGCACCCTTCACATTGCAACATGGTTTTGCTGAGGAGTGTACTTGGGTAAAACCATGATGAATTGCAGGGGAGATAAAATGAATGTCAGTGTTTTCATGGAGAGAGAATACTTTATTGTTGCATGTTGCACACAGATACTGACTAGCGTTACTGTTACACTGTTATTAGACTTAGACATAGAAACATCATCTCTTCATTCAACTAAGGAAATGTAACTTCCCTGCAATTTAATATGGTTTTGCCCAATTGTGAGTAAGTTTTGAGTAAGTCAATAGTACGTAAAGTCTGGATCTGGTCCTTTGTGTGTCCATCTTTAGTCAACTCTACTGCAGTGTGTAATACCTTCATGTATAACAGCTGAATGGTATATCATTTCTGTATGACAGCATTTCTCCTTTTTATACGATTAACTAAAATGATTAGTTTAACTCCTGACATTTCCCCCTGAAATTGTACATTACGTCAGTAGGAAACATCCACCGAGCAAGCTCTGATTAATCAAATGTATCCCATTTGCTGCTTAGATTTGCAATTAGCTTTACCCAGGCTCTACCCATGCTATTACATATTACATTTCCAGAGTTCAGAGTTATGTTTTAGCCATTTGGAAATGAATTTTAAATTAGTGATCCAAGATGAATAATACACTTCAGTTCCTCTGGGAGGTAAAAACATAAGTGTTTTGCCAATGGCAATGTTAAACTTTAACTTGCCGGTATGTGTTGATTAAGAATTCACGGATAAGATCCCTAAAGACTGAGATGTGAGAAACCGTTCATATATTCTACAAGTCGGCAGAATTGAAATGTAACTAAGGTGTGCAATGAGTCAACAGTTCTTCAAGGCAAATGCAAATACACTAAATATGTCTGCTCTTATATAATAATGGTTCGAAAAGAAACGCATTCTGTACTGATTTATTTATTAACAGGTTTTTATATAGCGCCAAAAACCCCACACAACTTTTTGAAGGCTCAGATGCAGTCCAAAAGGTGGGTGTGAAGAGTTTTATATTATGGGTTTCCAGACATTTAGAATCGGCCCTGAAAACACACTGCATAAAGCATATGAAGCATTCCCATATGTGTAGCCCTGTGTTCAGGGGTTAAATCCTAGCATCATTTCATATAGGTTGTGGAGTGTCAGTATTTTTTGTGATTTATTGGACTGAATCAAGATTTACATACTATTGAACTCATAAGCTAATGGGCAAAACCACGTTGAATTGCAGGGGAGGTAAATTTCATTAGTTGCAGTCAGAATTACAGGTGAGAGATAATAAGAGTGTAACAGTAACACTGGTCAGTATCTGTGTGCAAAATGCAACAATAAAGTATTCTCTCTGCATGCAAACACTGACATTCATTTTACCCCCCCTGTAATTCATCATGGTTTTGTCCAATCGCTCATACGTTTAATCTATAGTCTGGATCTGGTCCTATGTGATTGCATGAGTATTTATTCAGTGTATCAAGGCCAAAGTGAATGTTTCAATCAGATTTTTTTGAAGCGCAATAATAGTTATCTGAACATTTATGCTAGTTTCAATTGCCATATACTCCTAGAGGTTGACAGATTGACAAGGGCAAAAACAGTTAAGTAAGTGTATACCTCTGTAAAACCTTGCCGCAATTTGAGCACTTGTATTCAGACTCCTGCATGTAGCCCACTGCAGGGCTGCCAAGAGAAATTCTGGGCCTGGGTAGAGCAACTTAATGCACACAGGCCCACCTAGAGCTATCCATGAATCAGACTACTGATAGTTATCCTCAAAAAAGACCTTACCGATTAAGCCAATTATATATGATAGACAAGACGACAAACAGGACACAGCAACGCAGTGAAACCAGAACAANCTCCCCATGAATGTACCCGTACGGGTATCCCCCCTCTGAGCGGCCCTGGCCAGCTGATCTATGCTGTTACCAATGTGATTACCATGCAGAAATGCATAATTCATAACACGCTCTAATGGTTACTAACTTTAGCATTTAATGAGCCTATTTCCAATAAGTTTTACTTGTGTTTTTCTATTGGTCATATATTGGTTATATGTCAGATTGATGTGGCTTTAACTATTGATTTTCTGTTTTAAAATGTTTAATAAATAAATGAGTGATATTTTTGGGAAGTCATTTCATTTTAGCCATGGAAGGTTTCTGTTCTAAATATATTGTGGCTCTGTTACAGCAATGATCAATTCTGGTTGGAGGGGATTGCATTTTTCCTCCATGTAAAAATAATTCATTCATTTTCAGCAATCACATTGCTGTATCACAGTAAGGTTTAATANGCCCAATATGACAAATGTTAAGCTACAGAGGAGACGTGTTAAGCTCAAATATGATTCAATAATTTGTCTACTTTGACCAAGCTGCTTACATAGTTTGCTTACCATGTAATAGATCTATTCATTACCCCTAATAAATGGGTGACATCAGAACAAATGAGTTTGGGCTGATGTCACCCGATCATCACTCACAGCAGAAGGCATCTAGCAGACATGTAGTGAAGGGATCTTCTTAATGGTAAGTAAACAAGCCCACTGGTTGTCAAGCATGGCAATGTCACATTCCTTTTATGCTGCATTGTGCAAATGATGCATGCAGTGTATAGGTATCTAGACACATCCCTTAAAGAAAGACTGGGAGACTTGTTGAGGCAGACCATCTTAACAAATATTTTTGATATATTGACAAAATTAAGCCAGAGGAAGCGGCCACAGTTAAATTACATATTGATTAAAAGGAAGGAATTTCAAGTTCTTCCACGGAGGAATAAGTCTTTACAGGTCTGGTCCTACAGGGGTAGCGTAGGAGCCCAGTATAATCAATACATCAGCTGTCCCTAGATTTGGCCCTGTGTGTGGGGGACCCTTTTGTGTGTGGTGAATCATGGGTAACCACCCCAGCTGCTCTGTGTTTAGTCCAGCCCGTTTGGTCTGTTCACAGAGACAATAGATAAAACTTTATATAGATCAATTCCAGTATTTTACTTCACTTCTTAGAATCAACAATGATCACTAAGCAGAACAGAAGGGAAATGCTTGTCTCCTTACTCTTTGTTAACTGTTCTGTCTATTGCCATTGCTGGCAGGAACATTTTGACCTCTATGTCTTTATAGTTATACAGTGTGTTGCTATTGGGCCAAAAGTAAGTGCAGCAAAGATATTTTACATTCTCATGGCTGTAGTATCAGAAGGGTGAATAAATAAGGTCTGTAGACCAAGCAGAATTGTAGCATTATATAAATAAATGAATTTGTGCTTGACCTTTACAGTGACTGTTCTAACAACTTGACAGAGGTTAAAGAGATCCATCCTCAGAAAATAGAAAATACCCAAAAGTAAAAAAAAAAAAACATATCAAAGATGTAATTTTGCTCTATAGATGTTTGAGACGTTATAAAAAAACTTTCCATTTGCAGCTATTTATTTGATCATTAACACCAATAGTATAACCCCATTTAAGGAAGAACACTGGGATTGCTTATTGCACTAAGGTCAAAGAAAAGCAGTGGCATGACATTGAGTAAAGGAAAGAAATGAAAGTAGAAAGATGTTGAAGAAAGGCAAGGAAAGTTTCAGGAGAAATAGAAGGGATGAGGTCAGGTGGAGGCAGATGAAAGGCCCTGCTTGTGTGAGTTAACATGCTTAAGCAGGAGCACTTTAGAGAGTACAGAAGACCTTGGGATAAGGAGGGAGAGAGTTGATCAGGTGGAGGTATGGGTAAGACAATCTGAAGAGGTGGATTTTGAGGGAGCATTTAAAGGCTTGAAGGGTATTATTGGCACATCTGCTATGTCTCAGCTTAGATGCGCTGTCTCATTTTAGAAAGCTGCCTAACTGCCTTAGGATGTCTGCAGGTTTGGTGTTTTGCAATTATTTAACAAAACAGGATTGGTTTCTATACCTGCCACTTATGAGAATGCAATGAATTGATATTATTATAATATCATATATATATAATATAATATATATATATGTTAATAGAGTAAAGATTAAATTATAATACAATTGACCTAAATCACTGATAATTAATCTTGAACATAAAAGCATCTACCACAAAATCAACCTCCTTTGCAAATACAGTAGAAGTTAGACAATATTCAATCAGATTCCAAGCCAAGGGAGAGCACCTTAAACTTTCAACAATTTCCAACTATAATGGCTTTACTTCTTGATAAGTGGGTGGGTCTTCATAATCACAGTCTTTTGCCTAGTTTCTTCTTATATGATGTTCTCTCTGCTTGTGGTTATCCTCCTAGTGTCATAACTAACCTAACTATTAACCCCTTTAGTTATTCTCAATTCTATTTCCTTTTCAGTTCACATTTACGATTTTTAAGATTTGATAAAAATTTTTGTGTAATCCCCAGTCATACAGAGTCTTCAAAGTGCATTTGCACTTTGTCCTCAATGTCACAGACAGAGCAAAACTCCATAAGATTGTTGATTCTACCAGCTCTTATTATGACATGATGACATTGAATACATTATAGTTTGCTTTGGATACTCTCTGAGGAATAGACTTAGATATATTGGAGGATAGTTGGTAAGAAGATATATGAGAATTAGTTTGAGAATTATTATAAACCCGTAAGGATACATTGCAGAAAGCTCCCTGATTAACATTAATTAATATTCTCTTCAACTTCCGATGGAGGATCACCTCCTGCCAAGGTGGAACCTCCAAAGTTTTCTGACAACTGATAGCAATATAACCAAAGGGCTTGGTGGTCCCCTCTGGGGCTTCACCCTGTTGTTTTCTCATAACCTTGGACATTGGATCTGCCAGGCTATCCAACATTTGTCATGTTTATTGCAGACCAAAGCTTGGTCTAACCCACAAAGAACATTCATTCCAAGAGGCCTTTGCATCCCAAAATTATTTTTCCTCTCCTACCCAGGGTCTGGAATAGTGCTCCTGGAAAAACTTTTCAGACATTTTGGATATCTGCGATCCCATGTCCAGCAGGCACTGTTGCTCCCACTGCTACAGGACACTTTCCAATCCTGCCCCCTCTTCCTCTCCCACAGTGGGGCCAACACGCAATAGACTTAAGTTTAATGGGCTCTCTCACTATGCCTGCGTCTTCGGGGTGTCCTAATCTCTACAAAGTTCAGCAACAGGGCCCTCGCTGTTCCTCATCGATTGGGTCAGACCTGTCCTCTTCTCATAGTTCCCATCAATATGTCCCTTGTTATTAGAGAAAAATGCAAGAACTACGAGGAAGTCAATATGGGGGGAAAGGTGCTACTCTCTGTCTAATATCGTTTTAAGTACAAAAAGAAAAAAAAGAGAAGTTATACATTTAGAGTGTACTCCATTTTAAGAACAATTAAAACGGTATAATCTTTATTGTATATGCAAAATAAAAAATAAGGAATAGACAGTAGTTACTGCTGAAATATCTTCATAGTTGATTAGAATGATAGTCCAAGATGCGTGTAAATGCAAATAGAAAACGTTTATTAAAATGACACGTATTAAAAATGTTCAAAAAACATATTTAGCCATTAGGGAGGTGTGTCCCAAATACCCACCAAAATAAATAAACACAATCTATAGAGATTTAAATTAAAATGTAATTAATACATTTATTTAATTAATAAATTAAATGAATTTTAATCATGGGTACACACTATACAATTATTGGTCTGAACTGCTATTAATCGAATAATTGGTTAGTTTGGACAACTACAAAAGGATCTTTAAATCTGATTGCCGAATAATTAATTAGCTGCTGAATTAAGGATGGCCCAGTGCAGTTGGGAACTTTGTCTGATTATTTGAAACTGTGTACATGCTATTGGCAACCAGTGGATTTGTAGAAGCTTAAGCATAAATTTCCACAAAACTAGAGCTTTTATTTACCATTTAAAAGCCAAAACATTGCCTTGCCAATAAATTGTGTACATCCATATCTGTAAATTTATACCTTGTCATGTCTTTGTCATTAAGTAATAAAAAGGGTAATGCTTTAACTTTACCCCTTTCTTTAAAATGTTGTCAATACGGTTTAAAATCCAAATTTCAAAAATGTTAAAAATGTATCCCAATTCATAATTAATTTAAAGTAAACCTACTTGCAGTGAATGGAGTCAGTTTGTCTCATGAGAATGTAGTCTTTTCTTTTTCTAAACTACCAATGTTGATAGTGCAGGAAGTCTCATATATATTAGCTTTATACAGAATTTAATAAGTAACCAGCATACAGGGAATTTTATTAAGTTTCATAAAATAAACATTTACAAAGATATACATAAGCAAAATTCCTGGTGTATTGACCGTTCACATACAGAGTCTGTGTGTTTAAATGTTATATCCAAAGTCCACTTTAAATAAAACAAATTTAGATAAAGTTTTCCACCAACTCAAATTCAGAACACCGCGATTACGGTAAATCCACATTTTCCTTTAGAAGTCATTTCCTTCTTAGTAAGAAACAGATGCAACAAATCTAAAACTATAAAAAGGGGTATTTAGCCACACATTTCACAATATATAGCAAAAACAAACAGTACAGGGAGTGGTATCTAAAAAGCATCATAAGCTTTATTTGTAACAAATAATTAAAATAACAACAAGAATAAATACAAAACATAAAGCAATAAAGAGAAAATACACTAAAAAGTGACTACAACTAGGACTAGATAAAGTACCTGAATATGTGGATTGAAAGAACGCAATTATACAATAAGTTTGTATAAGATTGTATAAGATTCAGATCTTAGGCATTCATGACTTGGTTTTGCCCATGACTCTTGAATTGGGGGGGTGGGGGGGTAAAATGAGTGTTAGTGTTTACATGCAGGTTGACCAGCATTACTGTTACACTGTAATAAGACTTAGGAAACATCTTCTTTCACCTATAATACTGATTGCAATAAATTCAATTGAACTCCCCTGCAATTCAACATGGTTTTGCCCATTTCTGACTAAGTTATGAGTACTTAAAGAACTAGAGTCTAGACTTAAGTTCCAAACCTTAAGACAGCCCATAGAGAAATGCCTCACCAATAAGGAACTTTGAAAAATAATGTCCTAAATTGAGACAATAGAAACAATCTACTTGTTTTATATACTGTAGAATAATATCTCTTGTAGATTGTACAGTTTTCAGTTCAGCGTATTCCTATAATAGATCTTTAATCTAAAATTGATAAACACATTCACACTTCATGATGAATTAGTCTTCAAAAACTTTGAAAACATGATATAGTATTGCGAGTATAGAGGCCAAAATCACCTACTGCTACACTATGGAGACTCTGAATGTCCCCTATTCTACCTCTAGTAAATCTCCCTCATGCTATGGTTCTGATGGGTGGAGTACTTTGTTGGGGCCTCTGGGCGGAACCCCTCTATATGCCCGTCCCCTACTACTTCACTTGATGGCTCTCTACCCTCATCTCCAGACTACCCCTGACCTTGCTAACAAACTTCACACGGCCACAAGAGGGCCAGTAAGAAACGAGCACACCTTGTAGCGCACACCACCAATTAGCTGAGTAACCCTTCACTAATTGTAAACAAATTTATTAAAGTAATTAGACCACTTACATATCTCCAAACAATACAAAAAAAAGTGCAAAGGAAGATATCCTAATAAAAGTGCAAGTGCATGATAAAACATAGCAGTCTGGGCGAAGTTTTAAAGCAATAATTACTGCAACNTTCACGGATCACATGGAGTCCCTAATTCTTCAGTCCATTATTGCAGCTATNCCTACATTGACAGTTCATGAGCGGTCTCACGACCAGCGTTTCACCCTGCCGGGCCGTACCTTACCCTTCCTATTCTGGTTGGGAACAGCATGCATGTAGTGTATCCATGTAAACAGTGTTACCAAACACCTCCAGGTATCCTGCAGCCGGTCAGATATCCACAGCTTGGTATCTCAAAAGATACCTCATGCATTTGATGGTGGATTCAGTGCAGACGTGGTCCCTGTTGCTCGATGTTACTGCTGACAATCATTCACGGTTTGTTGTAATATCAGAGAGCACAGTGCGCATCATATAGAGCGTCTCCTTGCTGCAGGGTCTGAAGGGATCAGGTGTCTGACGCAGCGTTTCGCCTAATTGGCTTGATCACAGACGTCTACACAAGGTAAGTATGCATTTTTTATAAATTACTGAAGTGAAGCCAGGCTCGCAGTAAACCGAAACAAGTCTGGGGCAACTTTGTTCAGTCTGNCTACATAAATAGAGCCCNTAGTAAGTAGAGNACAACATAATATAGTGCAAAATGAAGAACAAAATAGTACGGTCACATCAATCAGAATACACCTCCTTTTTGCAATTGCATGTACATACACACCACAAGATCTGTACAGGATCTGGATCCAGAGTCCTGTNCAGATTTACCCACAGTGGACGGGAAAATTATACATTAATGGCATTCTAAACGTCCTCTGTCCTATTCAGAATTGTAAGGGTAGGGGGTCAGTTTGTGGGTGAGGAGAGCGCCATGGATAAGGCTTTGAATCTCCACTGCCGCTGGGCTCTGAATGTGGTGTAATGTAACAAAATCACGCCTTACAATCATAACACTCAATGGTTAAACATTACAATGCTGCTAAGTGCTGACTTAAGCTTTCATGCCACTAACTCAGTTAAGGGATTTGGATGACATCATATGCAGTGAGCGCATACTGACAGCCATATGCTTTCATTTAAATGAAACTGTTATTGTTGTCTTATATACAATTCCCTTTCAACATTTATCAGACATCTAGTTTTTCTTGGAATTAAAAAAAAAAAAAAATCCTACATTTCCCATGGCAAGCAATGTGAATTGGTATGACAACTTATTACAGTAATGTAAACAATGTCATTCCTGTAAAGAGTTACCATTACATGTTGACTGCTGCAATAAAAATACATTTGAAGTCATCACATTTTCCTCCTGAACTTTTATCACTGTGTACGTCAAACAGTCTAAATTGATTACTTGCAGAATATTACCTACATCATGCAAGCTTCATGAGAAAAAGATGTGAGAGCCAGGCAGGGGAATGCAAGGCAGCAGACACCTCCTTAGTAGGATTTTTTCTTTTTCTATTTTTTTTTTTACTATGTCACTAAAGTGCATTCTTTTAAGTAAAAATAAATATGCTTTGTGATCCAGTCCCAAAATGCTAAGGAATGATGATGTTATTTGTCAGGCAGCCCAAAAACTTGCCAGAAGAGGGAGAGAGAGAGAAAAGAACTGTTCTCCCAGCTGTTTCCTGTCTACAGTGTCTGTGTATATGTAGATAAATGTGAGGATTTTCTGTAAATCCTTCTTTGCTAAATCTGACTGTCACTGCTAAAATCAGAGCAGATCCCAGGCAATGGAGTAAAGTCCTAATATTCAAATGTGACATAGCTCTGAATATCTCTCTGGATTTCTTTTTTTTTTCTTGTTATCACAGCTAGCTATCTCATTTGCAGACCCTGTACTTAAAGAAGCCATGGGAAAAAACAACTGTCTCTCAACACAATTATTTAAGTGCTACTTTTGTGATATCTTAAAGGTAACCCATTTCTTATTTCATCTATATCATTTTTTTTTATTTCTGATGAATGGAAACATTTGCTCTGTCTTTTTTGTTCTAGCAATGCTTGAAGTAGTAGACTGTTTTCATCCCATCTGTCATAGAACAGTGAATCTGTCATTTATAAAAAAAAAATGCTGAATATGCATTTTTGAGAATGTGATCTACAATGATCAACCTGTAAGCTGTGAATAAATTGTATTAAATACATTAGTGTTATTTTAAATATTTTCTTTGTTATGACTAACATCTGAGTCATTGCTAATGGACTGATCTGCATTGCATTAGAGTGTCCAGGATGAAGGACTTGTGCATGAATCATATACTGAATGTGATAGACATATACAAGTGCATATACTATTTAATGTATGCACATAATATATTGGCAAGTGAGCATTGGGTTTATTTCTGATTGTTTAACACTTTCTAGTTTGGGTGAAAACTTTTTATGTCATTTTGCACTTTGTTGGATTAGTGTTTCAGCATCCAGTCTTGATTTTCCTTTTAACTGCAGCTTGACAGGCATTTTCTGTGCTGTAAATGTGACCAGTACTGAAACAGTTAATTGATGCTTTATACTAGATATTCCCTGAAAGCTGTGAAAATGCTTGCAGATGTGTGATTTAGTGATTATTTAGTCTGTCAGTGGATCATTTCTACTGTTTCCATTCTAGTGGTTGCAGAAGAGAAGTTTTGAGCGAACGGGGAATTAATGTATTGCATTATATATCACCCATGGTTTATTCTACGCCATTTCCATATATATATTGCGTGTTTCAATAAATTTACACATATTTGGCCAGACTGGATTTAGTGACCTTTCTTGCAGTTGCTGGCCAGGCTTCAAGTTTCCTTTCTCAGCATACAAAAAAGTTTCTGAAAAGTTAACTTTTTTTATGCATAGTTTGGAATGAGCTAATGCCATTTCATTATCCACTGCAAGTATTTGTTCTAGGCCCAATCCATAAAACATGTGATTGCTGTCCATTTGTAGTTTACTTGATAGGCAGAAAAAGTGAAAAAACATGTTTGAATGATATTTATATAATCTCCTCCTTCTTGGCTGTTAGATATTTTATATTGTTCCCTTTATTAAAAGGATATAGTATCAAGTTATTTTTAGTTCTGTAATGCAAGAGTCTTTCTGTAATGTCAAACTCCAAATGTAATAAGTTTGCATTTTTGTGGTCAGTAATGTGAAACATTAAGAGAGTCATAAAAGTTCAAAAGTCATGAGTTTAGACTATAAACTTTGTGTGTTAAATTGTTTAAATTATGTTTATAGTGTGGCTAGACTCTCTCTCCCTCTCTCTCTCTCTGTCTCTCTCTCTCTCTCTCTCTCTCTCTGTCTCTGTCTCTTTCTCTGTCTCTCTTCCTCTCTTTCTTTGTTTCTCTTTCTCTGTATCTCTCTCTAGAGCACTTGGCAAACTCGACCACCTAGGGGTCCCTACCAGTGAACTCTTAGTAGAGCACAGGTCTTTAAGGCTTCACAGGTGTAATTATGCCATATTTTACCTTGGGAGAAGACTGATGTAGAACAGACAGACTGATGCAGAGGAAGCACAGACACGCGTTTGAAAATGCATGAGCCCTTTCCAGAGTTCCAATAATAGCAACTCTGGAGAGGTAATACTGCAAACGAGCAGCTATTCAAACAGGCAAACGGGCTAAGGTGTAATGTATTAGCCTATATGGGTTTGCAGGTTTAAAAGCATTTATTTTATATAATTAATGTAAACTTTAATGTCAAATTTGTTTAATTATAATAATTTAAATATAAACTAAATAAATAGTGTAGTCTAAAACCTGTTTTATGCTTAAGATGTATTAATTGTCCTAGATGTGTAGGTGCTTTCGTTTATTAAAGACTCATCTGTTTACTCATCAGCCAAGGTAAGGAAGAGCTGCACTAAACTGGTTACTTTCTCGTTTTATTATATAGAACTGTTTTACTACCGCATAACACATGGAACAGNGCTAAGGCAGATGAATCACCTACTTTTTTGATTACTCCCATTGTGTACATGCATAGTAAGACAAATTTATGTAAGCACAGCTCTAGATTGGGTACCATGTAGGGATAGACAACCTGCGACACTTCATATGCTGTCACACTACAAGTCCCATCATGCTTTTCCAGGAGACTGGATCGCTGATGTCTTTGGNAAGAGATGGGAGTTGTAGTGTTGCAGGTTGACCTCCCCCAATGTAGAGTGTACAGGAATGTGCCATGTGTAAAAATGGGGGTGTTGGCTTGCCTAGATGTACAGTAGAGTCTTCACTAGCTTACAATGTACAATGTCTACTATGTAGGATATGTGCTGTACAATGAAGGCTGCATAGTGGAGCNTGTTTATTGAGCATTTTCTGCATGTTTTAACCTTAGACATTAATTAGAGACTCACTAAAACTTATGCCGGAGTGAATGTAAATTATGTAATAATGACATTTCCCTATTAGATATGGACTTACTGTATTTTATAAACTGTGCTGGATGGCAATGGTATGTTTGGTATAGGAAAATATCTGCGCCATTAAAAAAAGTTGGTTGTTTTTATGGTCAATCATTTATGGTGGCTCATCTTAGTGCACATTGATATTTGTAATGTTTTATTTATGTTATTTATTTATTTATTTTGATCAGCGTGTAAAAGCTATTATAATGTAAAAAAAAAAATACATATAACAGTTCTAATTAAGTTAGTTTGTTTAGCCCAGGTTCCCATGAATGCCATATTAAATGATCTAAAAGTTACTTCAGTGTTGTGGCATTGCACATGACACAGTGTTCAATTATTTGCAAAGTTAGATGCCACCTTCAAGTATTTGTGACAAAAAAGGTACCAGCCACTCCCCGCTAGCCATTCAGCTCTGTGAAACACCATTAATCTGGGTGACACTATATTCANAGCAGTGCAACACTCCAGTCCTCCAGGTAGCTGTAAGTCAACATTTTTCTCGGAACTTCTAGGGAGGCCTTTTTGGGTACGATCATATAGAGAATATAACAGGATGCTATTGCTATAATCATATGCAGTTCATTTACAGAATCACTACCAGGTTTAATATATATGTACCTTGAAAACTGTTTTAGTTAGGCCTCTATGTATCAATAAGGTAATTTAGAAAGTGGGAATGGGAAAGTGATTTTAAAATGTTGTATGAGCTTATAAATTACTAACATATTTGCATAACATTATGGCAATCCTCCTTATACATTGGGTATAGTTTTGGTACCGGCATTGGTCTATGTTGTCAGTAGTCAGTATTGATATAATTTACAAAGCTAAACTTTGATGGTTCTATTTATATGTATGGAAGATGGGAAGATGACTGCAAGCAAAATCATGTATAGACACTGCTTGTTCACTGACGCTTTATTAACTCTCATAGCAGAACACTATTCCCGTTACATGACAGAACATTCTTTGCTTTAAAATACACATAGGAATAATATGTTATTATATGATTATTGTTTTAAATGATTTTTTTTTATTTGACAGGTTAAGATGAATACGAAGACCTACATCCATCTCTTTTACTTGAGCCTATGTCTACTCACCATAACCCATACACCGGCTGCTGCCGAGGAGACACTCTGTGGTGCTGAATTAGTGGATGCACTTCAGTTTGTATGTGGAGATAGGGGCTTCTTTTTCAGTAAGTGTATTTATGTATTTTTATTGTGACTTTTGCCATCTATAGACACAAATACATTGTACATTAAGAACTTTCAGTAAAAGTTTCAATAATGCCAGTAGAGAAGTAGTTACAGTACATAAGATGGGTCTTAGGGGATGTTTGTAAGGATGAAAAGCCCAAGCAGAGACTCTTTGATACCAATGGACTNTGTGTTTACAATAATGTGAATATGGGGTGTTAGCAGCTCAGGATGTGCTAATATTCTGAATTCCCACTGCTGGGTGTTGTGACAGTTTGTACAAGCTTGAAAGTCCTAATAAAAGTGACACTGTGTTAAATGATTGACTATGCAGTAACTGAAGCATTGAAGGAATCTGTCTGTGTCCAGGACTTAGAATTAAGCCATACATGTACATACATGACAATAAGGCTTTTGCCTTGTTTGGCTGCTGTCCTCTGGTTCTTTATTTTCTTATATTACTCCACGCAAATTAACTGTTAGTGGCAAANATAGACCGGGCAACAGAAATCACATGTGTTTGAGGACCCCATCCTTCCTTGATATTAAATAGTAATGAGTTCATATGGAATCCTGTATAACATTCAATATTTGCTTGTACTAGTTGTGCTGAGATAAAGCCGACACTCAATGTATTAAAGAATATGTTCCTGGTGCATTCCTTCATTCAATTAAAACAAAGTGCAGTAGGGCAAGGAGCACACTGGAGTATCAAGAATCTGATTGGTTTCTATGGGCAACATATTTAGTTTTAACTTTGCTAGGGTGCCTCATACCTAATTAAGCAAACTCCCTCACCCTCTCTGTTTTTTGGATTCTTTGATTGCAATGTTGCGATTGTGCACTATGATTNAAAATGGTGCTGGTGCTTTCAAAGCCCATTGTTTTACTGTGAGAACATAATAAACACAAACAGACTTTATTATTAATGGTCATCGCATCATATGACTTGCTCAGGATTTATTTTAAGACTGTTTATCTTTCTGCTTCCAAGCGGATTTAATTAAATTGTAAATGAACTGGGCCATTATCACATAGTAGATTGTATCTTTCAAAAGAGGTTCATTGCTAAATATATATATTATAATTAAGTCAAACTCATGTACATTTGATCTATTGTTCACCTAGACTTCCTGTGTCTTTGCATTCNAAGGCCTAAATTTACTTAGCATTTAGGCCCTACGTTCCAGATGCTCACTTNCCCAATTACTATGCACTGTATCCAGGGCTGGCGCTAGGTCTGTGGGCGCCCTAGGCAGACCTAGCCCCTGCAATTGAATGACGTGCGACGTGACGTCATCACACGTACTGCCGCGATGTGATGACGTCATGCCGCTGCAAAACCACTGAGGAGGGCGACGAAGTGGTGCCGTCCGCCCTCCCGGTATGGAACTATCGCAGGTTTTTTTTTTTTTTGCACTGCCGCCCTCAGGGCCGGCCACCCTAGGCACCCGTCTGACTTCACCTAATGGGCGCGCCGACCCTGACTGTATCTTCTTTGGTGGGGTATAGGTTTTGGCGACCCCATTAGAAGAAATAGCGGTCCACTTGCACACTGCCATTTATAGTGTCTGGTCACTCTGCACTTACCTGCCCTTGTGCAGGGATCTGTTTTTTTGTGACAGCTTAGTGTGACTCCTATTCTTAGGTGCCTCACACTCCTGTTTCCCCTGTTGTGCCCATGCTACCTTTTGCTGCAGTGTCTCCTGCCAATCTTTCATTCTCTATACATCCATGTCTCACTCTCTGTGCTTGTGTCTATTCCCATCTGGCCTTCCCAGTGGTCGTACTTTCCTTGTGTGTTCACTCCGTTGCCTCTATTTCATTTCTGGAATTTGATTATCCTACCATCTTAAGAGATAGCCTTCAGTGAGACCTGCTAGGGTGGTCTATTACCACCATCAGGGGGACGCAGCTCCTAGTTAGACTCCATATCTCGCTAACCACAACAATTGATTTCTTGCATTACAGCCTTTTCCCTCCTTTCTGGCATTTAGTTTAGTCACAAAACTAAAGAAATCACTGATGACAGCAGGGTTGGGGGATTCAAGAAAAGACCCTATACATCTGTTTCTTCTCCAATAGGATTGCCATCTCAGGAAGCTAAACTTATTGTTTAAAATAGGACTAAAGCTGGGTACACATCAGAAAGATCATCTTTCCAATCAACAGATAAAGGACACTTTCAGCAGAAATGATTTCAGTGTGTACTCACAAAACATGCATTTTGTGTACACACCTAATAGATTTCTGCTGAAAGGGTAATTTATCTGTTGATTGGAGAGATAATCTTTCTGATGTGTAGCCAGCATTATATTCCACAATCTCCCGAGCAGGTGCAGCCTCCTGCTACTTGNACAATCTCCCGAGCAGGTGCAGCCTCCTGCTACTTGCATTTCAGGGTGGTCAGGATTTCTCTTCTGTGCAAAANAGAAGATCCTGAAGATCCTGACATCCCAACAGAAGGCCCTCCACCAGGGATCACAAAACAAGACACTGCAATGCACCCTGAGACAGTGATGCATATGATCCCTGATTGGCTCGCCAAAAAGCACCAATTCAATATGTCTACCTCAAGCCAATTATAGACCCACCATGTGACAGACCAGACGATTTGCAGCCAGCAATGGCTTCTACACATATGGATAAGAAGTTTGTGAAGTTTTTAGAATCCTAAATAGAAATAGATAAATGAGACACATATTAATGTAAGCAGAATACAAGTAAACAACGCATGTTTAAATAATAACTGAATGAAAACACTTCACCAGGGCACATTACAGGTGTTATTTAAGGTTAAAGGTTTTACACAATAATTGAGAACATTCCTCTTAGCTGTCTGCTGATGGATTTTAAATANCCCCTCAGCAATGTGACATGACTATGCTAAAGTACATATTTGCTCCTTTCTTTTCTGTTTGCTTTTTCTCCTAACTTAGTATTGGACTCACCATTTTCATTTAAAAACGAATCAATAGAAAAGCTAATGAGTGCAAAGCTTTATAAGAATACATGACTTCATCNAGATATCAGTACAGTAGGTAGGGGGCTACATCTTGGACATTGATGGTTGGTGTTAGGAACGTGAGAAGAGATTTCAATACACTAAAGGGGGTGAGGACGTACGTTTNAGGCAGATTATTAAAGACATGTGGTCATTACTGAGAAAACCAGTGTTACTGGAGATAGATAGTCCAATAGGTGTCAACAAGATAGTAATTTGCAGGGAGGTCAATTTAGAAACCGGACGTGAAGAAAGCTTGAAAATCAATAAAACCAAGATGTCTTTAGGTATACAATTGATTGGTTATTATGGATTTTAAGAGGTTGAAGTGGTTTGGAGACATTACAGACTTCCCAGTGATGAGCTTAATGCACACAGATACTGACCAGCGTTATTGTTACACTGTTATTAGACTTGTGCTCNGAAACATCATCTCTCACCTGTAATACTGATTGAAAGATTAGGCGAAAAGCACATCGATACATCTGCTTCACCGGGGTCGCATGTAATCATATCTAAACCTAAGATGACCCAGCTGTCTCCCATGTATCTAGCTTATTAAATTAAATAATTTACTGTACTTTACTACTGCTGGGTACGATATCTATAATAACACTGGTAGTCGTAGCCAACTCATATCATTACTATGCTGGTTCAGCTACTAACTGCAAGCCAAGGCATGTTTATATTTATTGNATTATTTATGTAATCATGTAACAAATACATGCTCCAGTTAATATTCAGAGACTAAAGGGACCTTTTCATATACAGTAAATAGCATATATTTCTACTAGTTATTAATTAAAAATAATTTATACCAAAATATGAGCTTATTAACAACACATTTATTTTGTGTCTTTCACATTATTCCTCTATTAGGACCACAATGGACCACCGCCTATTTTGAATTGATTAATGTAAGAACTTTTGGAATTTGTTTAATGTTATGATTAATAGCTGCTCAATACCTGATTATTTTTAGCACCAT
>JABWIB010000458.1:72638-93899 GCA_016617825.1 Platyplectrum ornatum
AGTGACCATCACCTAATACAGAGGGTATCCTAGTGACCATCACCCAATGCAGTTTTCAAGATGATTACCAGGGCTGCTGGGTGACCTCAAAAAACAGACAATACTCAAAACAAAGGATAAACAACATCTTCATTGACACTTGACACTGGGTATGTGTCCGTATTGACACTGTATTATGCTTGACACTGGGTATNTGTTCGTCTTGACACTGGGGATATTCCTAATCTTCCAATCATGATAACAAATCCCAAAGGAGCTGATCCGGAGCTGCACTAATACCTTATACTCACCCTAACCNTCCATCACCGCCTAACCCCTTCCACCATGCAGTTTAACTCTAACTCTCCCCTTCTATTAACCATTCNCTCTCTATGGCTTAACCTTAACATTTTCTTTCTATGATTTATTCTCNCCCACAGCTCAACTTTCACCATCCCCTTCTCTGAAGTGTCCTTGCAGCCTACCCCTAACATCCCCTTCTATTGACACTATCCTCCGGCAGGGCTCTGTCCATCGCAGATATGATCATGTAAGTTGCCGAAACACCAATATTGAGCTGACGGCTGTGGATTTTAAAAATAAGTCAGCCTGGGCAATTCATTCCTATTACACCTTCCTGCCTATCTATCTAGTCATCAGCATCTGCTTATTTTTAATCCGATCTCTCCAGAACTGCTACTGTTGGAATTTTGGATAGGTTGCACACATTCCACACAACGCATCTGCTACACTAAGACTCTGGATCAGCTCCAAATTTTTTATATGCACAGTGACTAATATGTAACAGGCTGATCCAGAGATGCACTTGCACCTTTTTTAGCTGCAAGTGTACTCCTGAGTAAAACCATGTTCCAATGTGAGGGGTTTTTTAATGTTTAATTTTAAATTTAGAGCTGAGTTTATACTTGCCTCCCCTGCAGTTCATTGTTTGGGTCTACACCTTACTCTGGTTCTCTGGATCAGCCCCTATAAATAATATATATTTATAATAATAATGGTTGGCTACACTAGTGTTTTAATAATAATAAGTGACCCTCTAACACACCCATGCTTTTTAATGTCCATTTTACTGTGATATCTGGTTTTAATGCTATNTATTTGAATGAAAGAATGTTATCTGTGCTGATATAAATAATAGAGAGATATATATTGGGCTACTCATTATAATTCTGACGCTTAAACTTTTGTTTAGAGTGTTCCACATTCAAAATAAACTTGAATTTTAAGTATACACAGTAGATGTAACCAAACAACTTTTTTATTGAGACCCTGTGAACTGGGCTGATATACCAGATTAAATTGCTTCCAATGTGATGCTAAATGGAGTGGAAAATTCTGCAAAGAATGATTACTTGACATGATTATTTAAACTACTGTCAATTTTATTCAGATTTAACGCATTGTTTAGTCTCTTATTGGCAAAAGTCATCTAAAGAAGCACTTGGCAAGCTAAGAAATGATTCTTGGCACATGATCCATTTTAACTTTTCCCTAGACCTAAACTACCAAGAAAAACCCTAGCATTACTTAACTCCTGGCAATTGGTTCTCAGCAATTGGACACAAGTTTTTGCATATGGTCTTATACCCCGTTCTGACATAATTAATTGCTTTGATTAACCGTTTTAGTCTCTGGGCCAAATCATACAGTTGACAGAGACCACACAGTCTTTTAATTGAAATCATTTGCTTTTCTGGTCCTACGTACATTTAAGCGACCTGCATAGTAAGTATTTTCGTAGAAGAAGCTCAATATTACACATGTTGGAAGCAAACATTAATAAACTGAACTCAGTGTTACAATTCCCTTTGTACATGCTGTAATTCTGCTGTAATTCATGACATGAAGAAACATATATCAAAAAGACTGAGGCAACAAGAATTAAGTTCCTCTTAAGTACTTTCCAAGGTACACTGGAAACAATTTTTCATGTTGTCATTCTTTCCTGGAATGTGAGAACTTTAGTTTTAGAGAAATGCTCACTGAGTTGCTGAGCTATGAATATTCTTATTAAACACAGTAGTGCCTGAAAGGCCAGCTTCTTTATTGCATCTTTATGTTAGAAATAAGTTGCATTCATCCTTGGTGGAAACATGATTGTTGGTCATTTGCGTTTTCAGAACTGTGAAGGTGGCTTACCTTATTTATTGTTCACATAGCCATGTTAATTTTACATTAGGAAAAATTACTGTGTCTATTGGCCCTGCTTATGTCTATGCATTAACACGTCTACACAGTNCACAGCTGCCAAGCTGTTAATTTGTGTAAAGTATGTTGTTCTGTTCTCGTTGCACGTTACCCTGTGGCTTGTGTGCAGCTTGACATGCAGTTAAACTGAACCAATGAGACTAACTGAGGCTGTAAATGAGATNTCTGAAGGCAGATGGGTGTTTATGGGCTTACCAGCAATGCTATGTGCAAGTTGGAGAGAATAGTATGTTAACAAACGGAGGATCAAATGCTGGAGGCAAGACACTCCGCTCCTGGTATTGGTAGATACCACCATTTAAGTCCTAAGAACATTACAAGTTCAAGTGCTGGTCTGATTAACAAATTATTCTCGCTCAGATATTCTCATCTACACTTGGAAATGGCTTGGTCACGAGACCTAAATGGCATTAATTACATTGTGTCTTCCAGTCCTTGACAAGTACAAATGGTCACCTGCCATTTATTCGGTGGTTGCAAATTAGAGATGTACAGCTTACAGCTTGGTGTTACAATGCATTGTGCTTGTCTCCACTGACCCTTAAATAGGTCCTTGNCAATTCTCCAGGAGGAGCAAAGATTTTCCTTGTCTTTTGTGTAAGCACAGTAGCAGCGGTGAGCAAAAGCGGATTCACTAGAATTTCTGAGACTTCAGCCGTGAAAGTAGTTGACTCTTTTGGGTAAATCTTCTCCCATATGTGAAGAATGAGATGGGTTAAAAGTCCATGTAGAGCCTTGATCATATAGATACCTCAAAACACTTTTTTGACATTTGAAAAGATCTGTATATGTGTCATATAGACTATTTGTGGTGGACAAGACACCTCTGCAAGTGAAGGGTCTTAATCTCTTTCTACCCTGAAGGTGAAGATGTGCAATGCCTTGCTGAGCTTCTAGTGCCCAAGTTTAGATTCCTTAGTACAACATTATGATCTTGGGAAGGAAAGTAATTACATTCTTGCTGTTTAAGGTTATGTTGTGGTGCCTGAGTTGGTACTGTCTCTTCACTAGGAAGACATTATAGACGTTCTCAAGTACCCTGGCATCAGAACCATACTTTGCTTTACGCTCTTGATCAGAATGTCTGAGTCTATAGATGGCTACAGGGGAGGGGCTGTTGCCAAAGATGTGTACCTTCATGTGATACTCCACAATGCCATTTGTGGGATCATCCAGGAATCTCAAGAAATGACGGTCTTCATCTCTTAAATGAGTACTCCCAGAAGCTTGTAGTTGAGATCGAACATGTTAGTATATCATTTAAAGGGACAGCTGTGAAATATTTTCTGCATGAAATAGAAGAAGTGATCTCTCATCTAAGGAAGTTGTGCCTAAGACAGGAAAAGCGTCTAAATACTTGTTCTCGGTTGTTAGGTAGGCATTGTCTTTGGGGATTAAAGGGAAGGGGTGTGACCCAGCTATTTCTGTTGTCTTTGACTAGTCTATGGTCCATCACATGATCACAAGAACAATCTGCTATCTGATGTATAAGTGAGCGTACTGTCAATAGAGGTTGGCCTGTGCAGGATCTACCACCTACAGCTCATTTGCAGACTTCAATCTATTGTGAAATGACCTCTGATGTATCTGTAGTAGTGGTGACTTCCTCCCCCCCGTGCTCCGTGCTTTGCTAAGTGAAAGCTTTTAGTCTCTAACTACAATTTGCAAAGTGGATTGCCATAATCTATAGTATTCTGAGGTTTCATTGAACTTTGACATTCCTGTATTGTGGGTGTGTGGGGGTGGTGTGTAGACATACCTGGTAGATTTTTCTGGCTTAAGTATGGATAGTCCTGGAAAGGTGATTCCTGCAGGACTGTTTGCTGGCATTTGTACTGGACATGGCATGAAGTTGTCACAGGTGTGCAGAAATGATGTGAAAAAGTTTCCTGATTGGTTAAGGGTNGACTGCTGCTTTGTGTTGCACTAAGGAGTGTGTTTAGCTTTTTACGCTGATGGAGTCTTGTTCTAACTTCTAGCTAGGTGAAGATTACTGTCAGTGTTGGAGAAATAGTCTGATGTATGTTGCAAAAGATCTTCATTTTCAATTTCTGTACAGTTATGCTGTGCCATGATGTCTGAGTAAAGTTTGCTGTGCTGCTGTATGCAGGTGACTGCATTGGCAGTATATTAAATCTCTTGCCTTGTGGTTGCTGTTGGATGACTGTATAGGGATTGCTGTATTATATTCACAAATAGTGTAGCAGGTCTCTGAAGTCAGACACTTAGCACTTCACTTGATAGCCGCTATTTTACTGTACTGTTTACTGTGTGCAGTTTGAAATACAGTTAACACTTCTCTCTCTCTCTTTCTATCCAATGAACCAATGAGATGAACAGGTATCTGAAATATTGGTGTTTATTAGGGTAATTGGGTTTAAGCATAGATTGGAGGGACTAGTATGGATGTGAGAGTTAGCATGGTAAAACTGGAAATGAACAGATGACATGCAATCACAATACAGTTGCAATATGCACATAACACAAAGTATACACAGTGCACAGTTTTACTTGTGCCTTGCAGCACAGTTATACGTGCTTAAAACACCCATAATGCACTNCTGCAAAGGGGAGTTATGGAAGCCTCTGTGGAGCAAAATATTAAACAAGTTGAATGATAAACTGAATAGCAGTGATGACTTATAGAATTTTGGTCCTTATAATTACTAGTGTAGGTTCTCTATATTTGTTGCCAATATATTTGTACAATAAGACTAGTTTTAAGTAATTCCTTAGTTTTGTGGTTCGGAGCTTATCATTAAGTGGACTTCAAGCTATAGAGTTTTCCCTATGTTATTAAACTTCTGGGGAGACAGTGATGCAGCCGTCCAGAGACACAGCTGACACGCAAGAGAATAGTACTGTGAATAGTACTGACATTGGACCAGATTCAGAACTTTAGGCACTCTTGACTAAAGCATACCCCCCAACTGTCCCGTTTTCAGGGGCGGAGCGGGTCTGGGGGCTTATGTATCCCGCGGCCTGGACCGTAAAAGTTGTCAGGTATGCTAAAGCTGGCCATACACTATGCAATAAATAGTTCCAATCGACCAGGTTTAGTCAGAAGTGGGAAAAACCATGTTGAATTGCTGGGGAGTTCAATTGAATAAGTTGCAATCAGTATTACAGGTGAGAGATGCTGGTTCCTAGCACAAGTCTAATAACAGTGTAACAATAACACTGGTCAGTATCTGTGTGCAACATGCAAAAATAAAGTATTCTCCCTGCATGCAAACACTGACATTCATTTTACCCCCCCCCCCCTCTGAAATTTAACATGGTTTTACCAAAAAGTCATGAGCCCCCAAAGATCTAAATCTGGCCCATTGATTACATTTTTGTTGCCAAAATGTTTTTTACACAATATTTGTACTTCTTGCTCTACTCCCTCCCCATCCTCCCCCTATATCATACTACACTGTACTGCACCAATGAAGCTACAGCAACTATTGGAACACCAGTGTAAGAGAGAGTAAAGTAAAGTACCATTAACATAAAAGGGGACATTAATAGAAAGAGATAGAAGCTGTTCTTTTATTTAATCCAATGCGATACCAGGCACAGGTGGCATATTTAAAAAACTATTATGGGGCTGAATGAAATATGTAGAATAGGGTGTACATGATTGTAATCTAATTCCCTGAAATACATTATATTCTTTCTATATTGCAAGAATATTTTGCTTTTGCTTATTGCANTCATATACTGACCAGCGTTACTGTTACACTGTTATTAGACTTGGACTAGAAAACATCATCCCCCACCTCTAATACTGTTTATAACACTTGAAATGGTTTAGCCCAGGTGTAACTTTCCTCTTAATTTGCTTATATTTTCTAAATCTAAGATACAACAAAATAAGAGGAATATAAAATGGTAGTCAAGTAAATATATATATGCTTCTTGACACATTATATTAAATTATTATTATTATTTTTACATCTTTCCAAAAAGTTTTCTAGAAATGACTAGGAAATCCAATATAATCATTATAAATTACTTACTTTTAGGTTGGCAAACACATTGGCATTGAATAAATACTTCTTAGATTCAATTTCTTTCTTCAAAAAAATTGACAGAGTTGTAATATAAATGTATTTTTCTTGGCCTTGGTATTTTAGTACCTTTCACTCAAAAAAGTGTCCCTTACATCAATGCCAAGATAAAGTGAATGATTGCATTTTGTGATTCCATGAACAAGTAAGAAGACACTTTTTCATTTNATAATCAATTTTGATGCATTGCATGCTATAATGATATAGTTTTTGCATAGTACCAGTTTATATCTAATATCTAGTTATGATATGATGGTGCATACGGGTGGTGGCACCTTCTTAGACAATATGGGTCAGATCAGGATCGCCCCCGCACTTATGCAAGATGCTAGACCTCTGCCTTTCAGAGGCNGGGTGACAAGGGAGCTCACCCCCCTTTTTTGTACTCCCACTCTGCACGGCCTTATGAGTAGAGATACTTTTCACAGAGAACTTTTTGAGGCCACGTGAATAAAACTAATACAATCCATTGGAGGACATTAAATGAGCATGTAATCTGCAATATTTCCTCCATAACGCTGGGCCGGACATCAGTGGGCAAATATAAATTCAGTGAACACTCAATATTCTTCACATAGCCACCTTTCGTTTTTAGAAAATGCTAATATTGTTCATTGGACATTGATATTATGTCAAAAATATTTTACATATGCCTTGAACTTCATTTGCTATTTAACCAGCACTGATATTTGTGAGAGCTGTTTTAGAAATAGTTGATATGATAAGCCCTTTGGCCCAGATTTAGACTTAAACATAAAGCAGGACACACAAGATGATTTTTTTNGCAGAAGCTCGTACAAGTTAGGGGAGAGAGAGCACACCCTGAAACAAATCAGGCTGTTATTGTGTCTTATCAGTCCCTGTCCTCTAGTAGTTTGGGGTGGGATCAAGGAACAGAAAGGAGAGAGAGAGAGAGACAGCAGGCTTAGAAATAGAGCACTATATGGCAGTAACTAATGGACAGAGACTGAAATTTTAAAACAACCACAGAATTTTCCCTGGGTGCACCCCTACAGCACTCCATGTATGACTGCAGAGCAATGATAATTATTAATATATTACTAGCAGTTCACAGCAATCCAAACATGGAGAGCTGACCACGGTCTTAAGCTGCCATCATCTGGCAGCTTGCTTGAAGTGAGATGAGCGCAGGATGGAAAGAGGTCTACCATTATAGCACTAATATCTTATGTTTAGTAATCATACCCATAATGCCTTATGTTTTATGCGATAAACATTTTTTTGTATAAATTCATCAGATCAGAAACCATGCAATTATTATGTAACATGCATAGTGTAACTCCTATACTGCACTGAAAACTTATGTCGGTTCCCAGGACACCAAAGTGAAATGTGAGTCGGTATCTTCGTTTTTACGATTCATAGAAATCCTGCATGCTTTTTATGTTGTTCCAAAGTACACACAGAAGAAGATCTGCCTGTAGTGTTAGAGAAAAATATAACTGTAATAGTGACAAATGTGAGCTATTATATAAAAACTCAGCGTGGATATGTTGTAAATAAAAGTACTACACAGATCCCAACCGATGCGAATCACTCTCCAACTTTATGAGCCGAATTCTCAGCTGTGTTAAAAAGTACACGGCAAACTTGTTTTTATTTGTTTGGCAACTAGAGTGAGAGTTTTATAGATCTAATTAATCTGGAACTGATAAAACATCAGGATCTTTGTTTTAGGAACACTAAGGGATTTGGTTTGTTTGTCATATGATGTGTGGATTTATTAATCCTGGTGAGCATAACTAAAGCCACACAGATGAACTTGTGATTTCTTTAGTCTGGTAGTAGAATGGACTTGGAGACACCTATTGGATGTTTAAGAAAATTTCATTTAGACATTTTCCAGTATAAATACTTAGTAATGCTCCCATAATCCTTTATACTTCACAGACACATTTTCAAAAAGGTATATAGGAATCCATTATACGTAGTAAAAATCAGAGTAGTAGACCTATACTTTACATACAATAAGTGCTGTTCATGGTTGCCTTTATATATTAGTACATGCCTATACTGAGAAGGCGCCTTAGGTCATCATAATTTCTTTTATTAAGAGTGCCTTTATTAGAGAGGTAAGACAAAAAGAGGAAAGATGAAGACAGAAAGGCCTCTTCAATATGTTACCTAATACTATAGACACATACATTATTAGGGAGCGTTTGGTCGAGGAGAGGAGAACCCCAGATATAGAAGTAAGAAGAGGATGAATTACCTCATAAGGTTATAGGATCTGTTGGGTAACAAGTGAGATTGTATTGTGAGCCCATAATTGTACAATAAAGTTGTGTCTGTTTGAATTCCAATGTAGGCATATCTAATTATGGCTATTGCTCATCTTATTGTGTGAGATTTGACACAATTGAATTTATTGACTNCAGCCATTTGTCATTATTGTACTTTCGCCAGACACCTTTTCTGTCAATACCATCTATAGAATAAATCAATCAATGAGGACATCCACTAAATAATTGAACCTTTAACTTTATTGATAAAGACCACACTTATCGTAGCTTTATTTTAGAAGATGTTGGAACTGGTTGTTGGTGTTGGAATTGGTATTTGGAATTTAGCATTAGAGTACACCTTTCGAAATAAAGTTAAAAATGACGACCATTTTACAAACCTTTGTTTTTTTTAATGATTCCCTGCTATTGCTTCCTGTTAAAAATTTCCATTGTGAACAGTTCAAGTATCAAGATTTTCCTCTTTTTTTATACTTCTGAACAAGCACAATTAAAAACAGAAGTTAGAGCTGCAATATAAGTCCTTTAATTTCTCAAAAAAACAACAAATTAAGGTACTAAGATAATGCCAGTTAGGCCAGCATGTGTGTATAACTGCATGTATATATGCATGTATATGTATGTATGACTCTCAAAAGTCAAAAGCTACTTCATGAGCAAATTATTTTTATTTGCGTAATTGCTGCTTATTTTTTTACATACATTCTTTTTTCCAAGGGATATATTTTGCTTGGCATAGGTGACTTAGTGACTCACAGCATGAAAAGATTCAGCGGAAAGCTACTGAAAATGGATTTTTATTCCCTTTAGAATATACAGTGTAACATGAGATTGACATTAAAATGGTCTTTTCTCTATGCAGTTCTGAGCACTATTAGTGTGCGCTCTTATTCTGTAACATTGCATGTTTTAGAAGAATGTTCACAAGTGCGTTATATGGTGGAAGTTTCATAGGCATGGTCAAATGTCTGGTACCTTTGTATACATTTAGCCACCATTTTTATCATACCTTCTATTAGTGGCGTGAAAGTGAGACAGGAAATCTCTTTTGTGACATTCCCCATACTTTCCATCAGTAACACTAAGAACATTAAGAATTTCTTTTAGCAGCAACACTGGTGTTTTTCCATCTCACTTGTATGTTTCTTCAAATGGGAACACTGAGAAAGGAATATGTTTCATTCCAGCTCATTAAATATAAATCAAGTATGATATTCCACTACCAGAAAGAATAACTATTTTGTTGTGCCATTTATATTAATGAACAATAGTTCAGTTCTCAGATTACATTTTTCTGGGCCACCCCTTTACCACCATGAATCATTAAGAGTTCCAATTCTTAGTCACCTCCTTTGTGTAAAATAAGTATTCAGCCTTATATAACAAACGGTTCTAATATGTACATATATTTTTTAAACATCAAACAGAATTAGAAAAATAAATACAATCCTGTGTAAAATGAAGATATTGCACATATATTTGTGGTACATCTGTAAAAAGTTTCTCCTTATGGAGAACAGACAGGATAACAGACAGGGTAGTGGCATTCAATTATTTGTTCCTTGTATTCCCGCTGTGTTAAGGAAGTATAACTCCTCCACATGTAATGTTACTGCAACACTTTTTTTTATCCTCCATAGTCCTTTCACAAAAAACTCATCACTGTCAAGCTTATATGCAATTTACTTTTACACTGTGGAGGAATGTATGTATTGGTAAAGGTTGGGGAGGGGGCATTGACAGTGAGGGTAGGTGTTGCAACTTTGCCTAGGGCGCCCAGAGACCTACCACCTCCCCTGTATACATCTATGTAAAATCTAAAGCACATAACTAAAACTTTGTAATTCTGCTAAAAAAACATTATAATAACAATATAGTAATCATGGTGTTCTTTAAAATACATTTTATGATTATACTAAAACTGGCCAATAAAGTAATGCTTTATATTAAAAACACTGCCTCGTCCCTGGACCTTGGAGATTTGCCAACTCTTTGCCAACAATTTGACAACCCTGGTGTACCTGCAAATCGGCATGAGGCCCACAATGTGTATAGCTTTATGTGATGTGAAATCATATTAAAATTTACAACCCTCTAATTTGTTTGCATAAATTCTGTGTAATTATTTTTTTTATTTATTTTGTTGTTATTTTTTGTTATAGCACTTTTGTTTGTGTACATATTTTGTTACGCAGCATATACAAAAGCAAGACCCACAAACCCAGATACTGTGCATGCTTCTCACAACAATTTCCCTTGGGCAGTGAAATATGAGAAAGAGAACGAAAGATTCTCATAGAGGTTGGGCCAGTGTAACATGGAATTTAAGGAACAGGCTATTTGGGAGACCTGCTGGTGGCACCAGAGATGTGTTCTGTCACAGCAGATTTACCGGTTGTATTGTTGTCATTGTTGTTGTCATTGTTGTTGTCGGTTGTCATTGGTGTGATGGAACAGCTGTTGCTTTTATTTTGCCAGTTGTAGTGTTCTGGCTTTTGGCATGATTGTTTCCTCACATATGTAATCTTTCCTCACACATTTTTATTCTTGCTGCAGCTTTTAAGTATTACAAATATTATTAGTCTTGTCAGCTTTATGACTATAAATTTATATTTCATTATAAAGCATTTTTCATGGTTGGAAAACAAGTCATAAAGTTAGCCAGGCATGGACTATGATGAACATGCATTTTTGCTACAGAACTACAGAGGTCAAATAAGCTACAGTTACCGTTTATTTCTTATGGGAATTGCGTAACTTCTTAATATTTCATTGCACATAAAATGTAATCTAGGGCAATTTCATTATATATTTCATGACTTGAAGGTTTCCAGCATTCAAACAAGGGTAAAATGAAAGCATCAATAAATCATCTATAAGTAGGACATTATTTACAGAAAGGTGCTGCACAGAACATATACAACATAGGATAGTCTTTGCACCATGGTATACACCAAGGCTTGTAGAATGATATCTGAATGAGTTTATCTTATTTATAGAATAGTTGTTTGATCTTTGCAGATAAGAGGGGTTAGAATGTCATTGTATATCTTGTTAGGTTGTAGGTGTCTCCATCTGTAACTGATCATGCCTGCAAATTGTATTTATTTTGAATACACCATTGTATTATGGTAAAAGCATACATACTGCTCCATTAGGTGTGTCTGTTACTATGCACAGGGCCGCCAAGAGAAATTTTGGGCCCTGTACAGCAACTTCCTGGGGCCCCCTCATATTTAATAAGCACAAATTTTTCCACGGCTACGCAGCACACGCCATTGTCATCTATGAGTTCACACCATTGTTTTCCCTTGAATGTATACCTATAAGGTTGAAAGCACTAGACCAACAGAGGCAAAAGTACATTATATGTGTGTGTACCTCTCATGGGGAGGAATATGTTCAAGCAGGATACATCGTAAATCGTTAAGGTCATGCGTGGGTCCAGTAACAGCCTACAGGCTTTTCTTTCTTACACATAAGAGCAGCTCTCACTGCAGATCACTCTTAGTAAAAAGTTTAAAAAAATAAAAAAATAAGACTCCAAAAAGCATTAATTTTAATCACGGGCCCCCTGTCAGCTCTGCGTCTGGGTAAACCCCCCTTACTTTGGTACTATCTGGAACATGTTTTATTATTATTTTTTATGAAGCTGAAAAATAAATGACCAACAACAAAATCTCTCCTACAACTAAATGACCAATAGATGTAGTTATATTTTTTATATGTATTTATAATTGTGAAAGAATATTTGTGTAATATTTAAAGCCTCTCCTAATTTCAAGTGGTCTGAATGATATACATCATTTTTTTCTACACACTTTTTAGTTTTTGTTACTGTATTTGTTACAGAATTTGTGACATTTCCTAATTTAAGTGCCAAGTAGAATTAGACATGCACACTAGGCATAGCTTGACACACCCTTAAAGCACAGTGGACACCCCCTTTCTCCCACCCCTTCCAGAATGATGCTAGGGGCTTATATTCTTAATCTCCCTGAAATGAATTTTGGAGTTGGAAAGTACGTGGTGAAGGAGTTTCTTCTCTTTCATGAATTGCCTAGACCAGAGGTCAGGGATTTTTTTGTCTGTTTTTGTAGATATAGTTACGTTATATTTGTATTAATTCTTCATAAATTTTGCTTGCAGTATACATTCCAATGGGCTGTTTTGAATGTTGTAGACTATACTTCATTTTGATGAAGCAAATGATCTGAGCTCCCTGATATTAGCTAATAAGGGAATATAAAGAAGTGTAAGGTTTCATTGTGATACTTGTTGATTAATGATCAAAACAGAATAAGCGTTTAATGTAAGAAGTAATTAATAAGGATAACTCTACTGAATGACACCCGTCAGTTTCATTGTGTGGTTCCTATATATTTCATTTAGTGAAATATATAATTCTTTAAAGGACTGTCCCCACTGTGGATTTAAAATGATTTTTACATACACCAGTTTGGATTGCCTCAATTCTCTATGGAATTGCGCAATTTTTGGCTGAGGCATGATTTACCGTACTGGTATTATAGAATTCATAACCTTTAGCAATTACTATGATGAATATAGCCTATAAGAAAAATACTAACTTTTCTATTTACTCATAAAAAACACTTTTACGCACACTTTGACTGCGAATAATTATAAAATAATGCTCAGCATATCAACATTCGCTATGTGTACATTGTAACATGCTATATATATATATCTTACATTGTTGCAACATATTACAGCATAGTATAAAGTGCTATCATATAGTCAGGATACAAAACATATAGGACTGGATCCAGAATTACAAGTATGAAGTTATGAGTGGGCAAAACCATGTTGAATTGCAGGGGAGGTAAAATGAATGTCAGTGTTTGCATGCGGGTAGAATGCTTTATTTTTGCATTTTGCACACAGATACTGACCAGCATTACTGTTACACTATTATTAGACTTGGGTTAGGAAACATCATCTCTCAACTCTAATACTGTTATTCAACTAATGAAATTTACCTCCCCTGCAATTCAACATGTTTTTTCCCACTGGATTTTGTCCATACTTATTAAGACAGATGAGAGAAATGTATTTTTTATCTTTTATTAGGTCTAAATTTTGCTCCTAATTTTCAGAAAAATGTTAGCAAATGTTACAGAATTTAGTTTTTTTGGCAATAACTTAAATTTCAGCCAGGGCTTTAAAATGAAATGACTATTCCATCATACAGGAATGTGTAAGACATTTTACAAATAAACTGCCTGTAATGGTGCTGATATAATTAACATGTCAAATTCCCTGCAAATCACACAGTGGACAATATGTAGAGATGAAATAAGTGGAATGTTTTACAGGACCCTCTGGCAGAAAAGGCAATCAAGTATGAAGTTTCAGTCCAGTATCAGATTTAAAACATTTATAATTCATTTAAATCTAATTAGACCGGGCTATAGACAGCGATGCATTTAGCCAAACCACTGCTGCCTTGAATTATATAAATATAAGTGATCATGGGCACCGCTGTATTTTATACGCACAACCTTATTTATAAAACAAGAGGGTTTCCATGGAGGAAAGTGCAAGTAAATACATACAGACCTTGTTTCCAATATCTGAAATTGACGTTTAAAATAGCAGGATTATGTTTAATACATATTTATACTATGTGTGTAACTAGGCAGTAGTTTGGGAAAACAACATAATAAAACGAGGCAAGTTGTTTATATGAGTTGTTTCTGTTATAGATTTCTTGGTAGAGAGCTTTAAAGTTATGTGATGATAATGATTGTTTAGTCAGAAAATACAGACAGACAGACTCTGAAAGTGACATAAAACTCCCCTGGTAAAGAAAAGTACACCTAAAACCAGTTGTGTCACAGCAATGTGATAGCACACTGACAGATTAACAAGGAAAGTCCCATAGTTTAAAACCGGAATAATAGTAACATAAATGTCGGCCTTTACATATGCTTTATCTAATAAGTTACATAGTTCTGGCCATGATTCAAAAGATCATTTAATTAATGTGATCTTCAACTTCAACCGAGACTCTATTGCTGTTCCCTGCACAAGGTATAATAAGTGTCAGTGTCATCTGTACATGAGGGACCATAATATATCCAATATGGAAAATGTTCTTGTAAGCATTTTAAAAATAGTGGGAATGGCTAGGTTTCAGATTTAATGCCATAATGAACTATGTTTTGTAATGTATGTAGATATCCTTCTTTTTATAAGGAGGTAGAGAAGTAGTTTTTTTCTCTTTCTATTATAAACCACATCAAATAACCAATTGTCAAGTTTTCGCTTGCCATCCTGGTGCACTAGGTAGTTGACACATCTGTAAGGTATAACAATTGCGACAGATAACCTGAATTTCCTCTAACTGACAGGTTCGTTTTTTGTCTCCTGTCAGTTAAAATATTGTTATGCTTACACTTCCCATGTTTGACAGTGAGCTTAACTCTAACCTTAAGTCTAAGCCTAACCCTTCCCCAACATCCTAACTGCTGTATTAATGTCAAGAGTTTCTTTATATAATTTATCTTTACACGGAGCAAGATTAACTACTATAAGAAAGAAGGACCAAAATGGTCCATTATCTGCTACCTTGTCTATAGGTCAAATACATAGGTCAATCTACATTTCTACAATAAGAATTTCTTTATGCATTCTCAGCTGCAGATAATATTCTATTACCCAACTATCAATAGTATAAAGGCCAACAGTTCCCCAACATTCAAATCTCTTCTATTCCTTGTATTTAGGTGATGACATGAGTGTTGAGTCATTAATGATGAGTTAAGAGTTCCTGTTTTTACAAGCTCATTTGCACCTGCGCTTTTAGTGGACATTAGGAAAAGGAAGGGGGAGCTGGGGTGCCCGAAATCATGAATAAACTATTGACTGAGGCTGTGTATTCTGTCATTCCATGGAAGCCATTGTCCATTGAGGAATGACCTCAAAGTTTCCTTTCCATTCAGCAACTGAGATTGTCATAATAAAAAGGCAGGTTCCCTTGTGACTACAACCCAGCCCCTCTGTCAGATGGTGTTAGAAGTCTGCATGGGTCTCAATCGGAATGCATTTACATGTGTGCATTTGCAGAATAGAAGCAAAAAGTGGTTACTGTCCAAACTAATAACACAGAACATCTGGGAAATCCAGTCTCTGGTTCGACCCTAATGTTAAACAATATTTTGTCACCGGACACCGGGTATTCTCATCGCTGACTTCGTGAAAGGCCATAGATTCTATCACTCACATGTCTTACATGTTTATAGAGCATTTAGGGATTCCCCTATGTGAACTTTTTATTTAATATCATAAAGCAAGGTCATGTGCTCAAATTGGCCTATGGATGTTAACTCCCTGAGCATGGAACCAGCACCAGATTTTCTTAGGAAACAATAAGGCAGACAACTCCAAATTGATGACGGCCAATGTCTTAAAATGTTACAAGACTGAGGTCCACTTCTTTGACTTTTGGCTGTCAGCGTGGTTCTACCAGGTCATTTCCATAATGGAAAAGCGGTGTCAGGCCAAGTAGAGTTCAAGGATGTTGGCTGACTGTTGTTGGACTTGACAAATCACTACAGAAAAGCATGTGTATGAATTGTTACTATGCCGTGTCTGTTTACATGATAGAGTCATTCTAAAACAAATAATAAAGTGACTTTTTTTTAACATTAAATTAACATTAACATTTTATACTATTATAATGACAATACTTTTATTTTGCCTTCTATCATACGAAAACTTTATGGATTTTAGTAATGCCATTCGTTAATTCTATTGAGAAGATCAATTACCATAGTTTAAGTATATAAAACATGTAGTTGCTATTAAATAATAAGTATATGACTAAAGACTTTTGATATGTAATGGTAATCCCCAAGAAATACACAACTGCTCTCAGATGTGTAACAAGAGCGTAGCAATGCATATTTTAATGAAACTGTCAAATGTGAGTTTTATTTTAAATAAATCTGTGTAAATTACAGCTTAATATAGTATTTCCACAGCCAAGAAGAAAAATAGAGCAATATGTTTGTCATGGAAATTGATAATAAAACAAATGCATTTGCGTGCTGTCAGCATACATTTGATAATAACCTCTTCATGACTACATAAACAAGTGGTGTTGGACGCTGGCATCATTGGAAGTAGGAAACCAGATTGAGAGTATTATATGTCTTTAATTTGAAGCACCAGCATGAATTCCGTGTTGTATTAGCGATGCTAGGAGGGGCTGGAATTGACTTGTGCTTTTTAAACTAACAAAAGATAATAAGAAAGCAAAGGGATTTGAGAGAAGTGAGAAAGCCAACCATTTGACGAATCCCAGTAATAGTTTAGTTTAACCACACAAGGAAAAAAATCAGATCAGTCATAGTCAGGGATAAGTTCTTTAATATTTAATTGCAAGGAAAGACGCTTTAAAAGGAACACACAGGCTATGTGGGCCTGGGATTAAATCTACAAGTGTACGTTCTTTGAACACCACCCAAAGCGTACTTGAATATCAGACAACAGCACAATTGGGAGGATATCTAATTTGAGAATTTGAAAGTGAAAACGTTACTTTGTGTTTATAGTCAAAGGAATATGGTTGCCAGAGATAGAAAAGCTTTTAAGTTTATATTGAAAGTGAAATATAAATTGTTAAGATAATCCTCTTTGAATAAATTGTATAGCTTTTCCACGAAAGATAGTTCATTGGCATAGGTCCATAACATCTGCAGAAAATCTAAGGGTCGAGACTCAGATTCCTGGCAATAGTGACTCATCTTTTTTTTCTGCTGTGATAGACAAAAATAGATTTTTTTCACTGTTGTATAGCAAAAACATGGAATTCTTACGTTACATTCTTACTAATGTAGCATTAGAGCAGGTCAACTTCCATCATAGTCATTTAAGATAAAGCTATGATTTATACACCATACATTCATCCAATGTGTGCAAGGAACTGACTTCCTGGGATAGTGTGAGCAAAGTAATAAGCATTTTTGAACCATAGATTCTAAAGGGACAACAAGTTTTCTTTTATAATATAACAGTATAGTAAAATATATGGGGAGGTTTGTCTATATAAATATATAATAATAAATAAATAACTCCCTCTCTATATATATATATTTATATATTCAGATTTATTTTTTTATGTTTTTAAGTAATCTTATTCCCTAATTATGGGAGTGCTGCAGAAATATTAATTATTCTATGGGAGCAGAGAGTTGCCCCCATTGGCTACCATAACATTACATGGCTAATATTATCCTGAGATATTATTAGTAAGTGATACACAAAACTCTGAAAGCATCATGTGTCACTGGGTAAACAAGTAAAGAGACAGTGGCAGACCTATATCTCATATATCTTTCTTGGTGCCCAGAATCTACTGCTTTTATTTGCTTAATACAACCCTTAGTCACAAGTCTTTTATTATTATTTATTTTAACTACATACTATATGCAAGTTCACCATCCTTTTGTGATCATAATCTGGTTTTATGTATGAGTATGTGAGGGTATGTAAACCTGACCTGAACCTGACACATATTATTCATATTATAGCATACATATGTAGAATGAGCCCGATACTATAGCAAATGGGCCAAATCATGCTATTATTAGATGACAAAATGATGGGCTATATTTAAGGAAGCACTGTGTCTGGCTCAGCATATGACCCTCTGCATAGGGTCACATTACCAGCCTTGAAAAAGCTGGCTTAAGAGACAGGGTGTAGAGCTGGAGAAATTGGAGGGGCTGTAAAAAAAGGACCATTCAGATTAGCGGAAAAACACAGCTTTTTTTTGTAAAAAAAAAAAGCAGTGTCTGCACTGTTCACATTGAACCCTGCTTTTTGCTACCAGCACACATGATTACCCAGAAAATGTGCTGTGATTGGCTGTGATTGTTTGTTTACATGAAAGGAGGGGGAGGACCGAGAGACAGGCAGTATTGTGCTGGAAATAGACTGTGTGAGCCAATCAGCGCTGCACAAACACAATGGGACAGGAAAGCCAGCTTTGTAGTGTTCATACTGACTGAAAAAGTCGGATAGGAGGGCAAAACCCCTTCTAAAAAGCAGGCTCTGAACACCAGCTTTCAGTAGCCGGCTTTTTGTAAATGGAACGTTTAGAGTTTAGAAGCCGGCTTTTTCACTGAAAAAAAGACAGTTCATTTGAGGTAATATGAACGGGATATTACATTAATATCCCTTGAAATTTCAGTACTTTTAACTTCTAGTTTAAATTAAACACGAATAAGGTAAATATAAGACATGGACATTTGCTTGTCATGAGTTGACAAATACAGTCACACTGTAAAATGTTCACTTTAAAAAAGTAAACTAAGCAAAATCAAATCTAATTATCTTATCTCAGACCTTGAAAATGTAGTTTCCTAGAAAAGTTATTTTGTTATGCAAAGCATTTTTGTTGCCAGTGAAAATTTCTTGGCTGACGATTTCTCATTCTACCCTGGAATCTGACCTGGGTCCTGAAAATATTGCTGTGTTTGCGAGGCATTTGCCCTCTAGAGCATTCATTGAAAGCACCTTAATTTCTAGCCTTCCATTATTATGTTTCAGGTGCTAGCTATTCCTCGAATGCCGAATTGGGTTGTGGTCAGCAAAGTTCAAGACCTTTTTGAGTAGTGCGGCTGCAAGGGAATACCAGGACTTGAGGACACAGGGCTGTATTAACGCAACAGTGGTCACCAACGCATCATGGCCACTCCAATGGGCCATTCATTATTTGTATTACTTTCATAATAGGACTCTGTATGATATACACTATTGTGTGGAGCATCATTTGAGCACACTAAAGTGTTTAATGGAAGGAGCAAGTTTATTAATATACGGTGACCAGACTTCGAAAAATTGTTTGGTTAACAAAGGAGACCAGGAAAACATGCACTGTTACCGGCGCCTGAGGACAGGTTTGAGAATCACTATTTGATTCCCCTGGCTGTCCAAAATGCTGAGAATCCCCTGAAACCCTCTTTCACTGTTTTTGGACATGTCCAATTTTGCCAACAATGACACGTTTAAATCAAATCTCTAATCTCCGAGACTGTACCTTTCACACCAGAATGGGTGATGTTTGGTATTCTGGACTCATCCCACTCCTTCAATAATCGCACAAAGAAATTACTTCTCATGTAGTCTTACCTTATTCATGGACAAACTAAATATATAACCTGTTTAGTGTGATTTGGTTGGATGTCACCATGGCTAAGAAGTTAACATTCGACATCAAATGAATCATTTCAATTCAACTGCTTGGTATGAGTCCAGGATTCTTTTGAGGGACCTACCAATACATCTTGATACTGCGGCTATTGCTGAACCTGATACCTCTAGTGCCTGGTCTTAGGTTACTCCTCACATTGTGTGTTTTCTCCAAACTCACTTTGTGTTGCCAGTGGTCTACTTTTGCTACAATTGTTGCCCATCTTTTGTCCTACAATGTATATTTACTCTGTATTCTATCATTGCCTTACTATGTTTTCAAACCCTTATTTGTGTATGGATCTGTGGCTCCAATAAAAATGTTTTGAAAATATGATCATAATTGTACTCAAATTATCCGTAGGATATGGTTTTATATGTCACTTAATAGGCTCTCTATTACATAATTGTGTTGCATTTATCTCCCATAATTGTCCCTCTATTTCTCCTGTTATAGGGCTTCATATAATATAAATTCAGATTATATCAGAGGGGAAATATATAGTCATATTATGGGAAAATTTGAGAACAATTATAGATGATACATAGTTTAACTGTGTAATATAGACTTAAAAAGCTTTTTGATTGTTGCGAGTTGAGATTTTATGAAATTCAAACACATTTTTGTCCCTAACTACTATAACAATACATTTCTGTCCCTAACTACTTAGACATCAGAGTACCAGTAAGTGGGTATCATGTACCATGACTAAACCTTCTCTTGACCGCTAAATAATACATTTTTGTAAAAACCCATAAAAACACCAATTTTAATAATACCCAGTCATATTATCAATGGTATTCTTCTTCGCCACACATAAAACTGTGATATATGAAGAACCCATTATCTATGGTCAGTACAAGCAAGGCCTCCAGAAAATGCACTAGCATTTAGGCAATATTTTTATTCACCAGAAAGATGGCTGTGAATTTTAAAATAACATCTGCTCATTGAATCACAAGAACACAGCCAGTGAATGACTCATGTATTCTTTAGCTTGGATATCCTTTAAAGATGACCTGTTGCTGACCTGCTGTAATAAACTTACTGTTGTGTCTGGGATTTTTCTGAAATGCTGATTGCAAATCTCCCTTGGAATATGTCCATCTACTGAAATATTTTCAGTTGCTGTGGATTGTGTACATTTTATTAACATTATTCAGGCCACAGGTTTGGTATTTAAACCCTATTCAGAGTCACCAGCAGATTGCTGCCAGTAAGTAATGCACTGGCAAAAAATGGAAGCAAGGTAATGGTCACAAGAATATGTTGCCACATCAGGCGCTATATCTCCATAGTTGATTATTTTAAAGATTTTTCGTTGAAGTGCATGTGTTCAAACTATTGGCATTTGACTGTGCCTGCTTGTGAGTCTCCAGCCTTCTAATATCTCCACTTGCGTCTCCAGTCTTCCAATATTTCCACCTTGTTTGTCTCCAGCCTTCCAATCTCTCCATCTTGTGTTTCTCCAGACTTCAAATATTTCCATCTTGTGTGTCTCCAGCCTTCCAAT
>JABWIB010000458.1:100393-124303 GCA_016617825.1 Platyplectrum ornatum
CGTATGGCCTTTTGACGAATTTTACAATTCGTCATGACGATGTGTGGGTGAATACAATATTCGTCAGTTAGTGAATTCCATTTTTGTATCCATTGTATGGCAAAATTCGTCACCGCGATATCCCATTGACGATCTGTAAACGTCAATCAAAATGACGGAAAAATACACATTCGTCACTTAGTGAATACACATTTGACAAATTCGTAGCAATATCGTCAGCCACTGACAAATTCTTAAATTCGTCAGTTAGTGAATTCCCCCCCAGGAGTAAGCTATTGGTACACATTATGAAAAGCTAGAGTGAGCATAAATAATTCTTATACTGATTCATTCCGTTTTGATTAATGTAATAAACAATGAACCTTTATGCTGATATAATGAAATCTTCACTAAGCTATTAGTACATAACCTCAACAGGCAAGGGAATTGCCATATGCAGGGTTGATTGTAGAGTGTGCTACTTCCCAAGCCACACAATGTATAGAAAGTATTTCCCATCACTGACAAGAAATGCTTTTTAGTCTTCTCCTGACTGCAAGGTTATTTATCATTATCAGAAATGAAAGTCGATGTAATAATCACTAATTCATAAGAAATGAGAGTTCAGGTCTTTTAAAGGGTTCTTTCCCAGTATTTAAATGATTGTTTTAGTCATCTCTAGGTAAAGCATCTGTACTTTAACAGTTATGTTGTTCCTAATTTGCACACCAGATGTCAGAAAGACCTTATCCCTTGAGTCAATGTACGTCAATTCATTGAATCATGACCCTCATTCCATATGTGACTCGAGGAGGAAGATCATTTAATTTATGGAGTTTTTTCTGCCTTCTTTACTTGCATACTTAAAAGCTATTAAAAGTTAATATTTCTGCAGTGAATAAGAACCCCACCATTCCTTTGACCAAATCTAAAAAAAATATATTCTCTCTAAATCAGTTACTACAAATACTGAATATATAGAATGCCTACACTTAGAGGCCTATTCAGCATTCACTGTGTTTGGATGCTAAGTATTAAGACCAGCTCCAGATTTTCTCTATGCACAGAGGTGTAACTTTCCAAATGGAAGTGAACATCCATGTCACTCCCCTCTCTTTTGTGGGCTTGAAGACACATTCATAATGCTAGGGTGGAGTGCTCCTTGCGGATCTGTGTGCATATGGAGGCAGGTCTGCACAGAACACTTAATGTAGATAATTTTGGCCCTTGTAGTTCATCTGCATTCCTATACTTACCCCCGTGTTGGGTTTAGGCATGCGGATGTGTAGGAACGCCCTCAGCATACGGATCTACTTGCGGATGGATGCGTTCCATACACAAGAAGATCACCAGATTTACACAATGAGGAAATCTCATATAATATGGAAGTCTGGATCCAGTCCTTGATTTTTATATAGCAAGATTTTAATCTCAGATTAAAACTAAACACCCAGTTTTACCAAACTAAGTATTAATACAGCTAATGTTTTCATTAACTAAAAACTATTCATTTTATTTTACTTTTTGAAATAAAGGAATAAAATATTTGCTGTCCATTTGAAATATATGACCCTAGTCTAATAAATAGGTAAAAAAGTAGATTATGGGCACAGCCTTCTCCTAAATCAGAGACTTCTCTGGAATAATGTGTATTTATTCATGTGTTCTACTAAATAAGGCAGCAAATGCAAATATTTAATCTCAGCAAATGATTAATGATGAGGTCATTACACAATACAGAGGAATATATGACATACTATATTTTGATTTGATTTTACACTTTTACATTAGCATTGTGCCTTTTCAGTGTCTGTAATACAGAACCAGGATGCTAAGCATAACCTTTTTTTTATATCACATAGGTGATTATTCAGATTAGACCCATAGCAACCAATCAGGCTCAATCTCTCAGTTTCATTTTACATACTGGAGAATGAGTGAGCTTGGATCTTATTGGTTGCTAAGGGCAACATCCCTACTTTTCCAATCCCCTTGTTTACTAAATGTAGGCCCTTGAGTTTATTTTTAGCAGACATGATAATTTCAGTACAGACCAGATTACATTTTTTATTACAAATCTATTTAACAAACATAAATAAATAAATAAATAACATACCTCCCCATTATTCATGCACTTAAACCGGGTAAAATAGGTAGCTGTGTTTTGTCCCAAAAAAAGTCATTCACAGATGGTAATGAGAAATGCATTGTGAAAGCTAGATAAAATAGGCAACTGGATAAACAAGGGTTCAGTACCAACATTTCAGTGACTCAAATATATTGTTTTGTATTTGTGTCAATTTTTGCCAAAGTAGGCAGATGAATAAACAAAATGAGTGCCTCCTTAATCAAATACATAAGTCTTGCATGAAAATACCATTTAAAATAATTATTTATTGTCAATTTCAACTAAAGCTAAAATTGTGGGACGAAAACCACTAGTAATAAAGCTATTTACTGATTTATACATATTTCATTTTTACTAACCGCGCACATACATAAAACACACACCAAAAAAAATACACTGATATGTAGCAGATTTGCTTTTACCAGTTTCTTTGGCCATGAGTGGTAAAGTGGTGCTATTGTTTTTTTTAATGAAGTACTTGACTAAAATATAAAAATAAAGCATATAAAATATATTTTTTAAACATAGGAACCGACAATCTTTGTGTAAATAGACTGCTTATTAAATTGTTTTTTTATGTCAATATATTTTGAAAACTATTTTGTGCCATCTGAAATTGAAATATTGTCATCTTAATTCATGTGTCAGCTGGGACCAAGCTTTGCAAGGTTCCATATATTTTTAGAAATGTGGACTTTAATGTCTAATTGCAAGACCAAAAGCTGTGCGACAAACAATTTTGCCTTTGTTGGTAATGTTTTATTTTTTTATTTAGTGCTGTCCAAGCTTCCTGCACTTTATAAGATATATTTGGATTTTTATGTAATTTTGTGGCAAACTGGTAAAGAGAAGAAAAAAAAATACAGATGCAATACGTCTTCTGTCAGTTGTCTTTTATAATACCTTAAATGCTGGAGAAACCACTAGTGCAAAGTAGTTGTGTCTTTTGTCCCACTAAGGGTTACATACATACTACAACATGGATAAACATTCTGACTGTATGACATTAGAATTCCTAGAAAACATTTACACTTATATACTTTATGGAAATGGCTTGTTTGAAAATGTCTACCACCATCAGATGACTTCAATTTATTCTCTTACATACATACACTTCTTTAAGTTTCACTAAATGCGTAGCTTTGTCTTTCAGACATCCTTCAGTGCACTTATATCATCAGGCAGAGATGTTTATTTTACTTGCCATGCAACACAAATCTGCTCTTGTAATGCTAATCAGTTTAATACAAATAGCACGTCATAGCTATGTTGTATTTAGGTATATAAATAAATAAATAACTCGTTTAAAGGCATGAAAGGAAAGAAAAAAAAAAAGAGAATGAATAAGTAATATGTTAAGGAAAAATGACAAAAGGCTGTGTACAAAAATGCATTCCTTTCATTTAAAGGCGAAAAATCCATTAAAGATGTAAAGAGAAAGTTTTCATGTCCAATAAAGATGCAAACTTTTCAAACTTAAAGATATCTGAAACCAATGTGTTGTCATAGGGGCTTAGTTTTCTGTAAATAAGTTTCCTATCTGAAAATCTAGTGGACAATAAAATAAAAATGAACTTACTATGAAATACTGTACATATGAAATACTGTAGGTACAAAGGTTTTAGAAAAAAAAAAAACCTGTAGGCCATACATTCAACAATAATAATGAACATCAGTACCTAAGTGGCTGTTTGGCAAGACTGTAGAGCAGTGTATGTACAGAACTGATTAAGTACAGAACCAATTAGCTTGAACATTTACAGAACAAGTAAATAAGTGCTTGTTTAATTTACCTAATCATCAAATTCTTACTTGAGCATATGTCCAACATTAGGTATAAATAACATAAAGAATACTGAGAAATCTTTATTAACTGCCTTACAAAACATTGTGATATACACTTTGATGGTATGCCGTGTGCAACAATAAAAAGCAGCAACATAATAGCTATGGCACAGATCCAGAAGTTAATTATAATAGGAAAACCGGTGGAAAGTTACACTGGGATAAAACCAGGTTTGCCGAATTTCACGGAATGTTTCGGGCAGTTCTCCTGGTATCCCAGGATTTCACTGCCCCAGCCCTGAGCGGATGTGTTGCCTCCCAGGTGGTACGGCTTGGGATGTGATAAATCATCCTTCATGGTGCCAGCCTTTGGCTACTCACAAAAGAGAGAAACAAAAAGTCAACATCCCTTGGTAAAACCATGCTAAATTGCTGGGTAGAGGAGTTAAGAGACTAATGCTGGGTACACATCAGAAAGATCATCTTTCCAATCAACAGATAAATGACCCTCCCAGCAGAAATCTGTTAGATGTGTACTCACATAACATGCATTTTGTTGAGTTTACATGTAACAGATTTCTGCTGTGAGGGTCATTTATCTGTTGATTGGAAAGATGATCTTTCTGATGTGTACCCAGCATTTAGGGTTATCAACCCTCAGATTCTAGCTGGCACTGTCTAGTATGTAATAGGAAAGTGAGGGATAGAATCTCATTTATTGCTTTTGCCACTTTTCTGAAGTTTAGTAAAGCAAGTCCTATGTCTAAATAGGATTATAAAAGCAAAGGTGGTCAGTATGCAAAAGCAAAGTATTCTTCTTGCATGCAAATAATAAAATGTATATAGCTTTCTACATGGTTTTTGCTAGGTGTAAAGATCCACCTGTTTTTCTCTTATTTACAAACTCTGGATTCTCAAATATGCCTTAAATGAAGGTATGTATGTAAACCAATAAGCCTATGTAATGGGAAAATGGACAGGGTCTAAATAAGCTTTCTTAACATTTGGGGCGAATGTCCCCCTGTCCCACCTGCCATCTTTTTTGTCCTGATAAGGGGACAGCTTTCTGNCAATGTGTTTTTTTGGGTGTTTGGTTTGGCCGTATCCTGGTGAGCATTCGGCATTTTTACCCTAAATAATGTTTAGAGTTATGTCTTACACATATTAAATAACATTTCTATATTTACTTAAAATATAACACCGAACCTCGATCCTGTGTACAGAGAGAACAGAGGCAGAACACCGACTACAGGGTAGAAGGTATTAAGTCTGCAGTCACTACAGTAATACTATTGCGCCGCATAAGTTATTATCGTTTTACACATTTAATAAAGTGATTTTAATTTAAACTTTTGTAGAAGTATCTTTATTAGGGGAATGGGAAGGAACATCATGATTTACACTACACTCACACTTTGCTGCCGTTAGGCAAGCCTGGTTCTAAAGGTACTAGCATGGCCTCAACGGAGGGGACTGCATAAATGAAACCTTACCTTAACTTTTCCAAAAGCTTTTTCTTAAACGTTTTGGGTGCAGAGGTACGTGAGAGCTTAACCAAGATTTTACTGTAAACATTGCATATTTACCCCCACCCACAGCTCGTACATAACAACACAGTCAAGTAAGCATAGCGCAAACATATTGCCCTAAGCAAGATACTCCCCTGCAATGCATCCATATTGAGCTAACTAACTGGTAATGCAATACAGGCAAGGCAACACTAGGGATAGGGGGATCGCACGGAATATGTATAAACTTATGTGATCACTGGAACGTGATCTTCAACGGTTTCCATGAAAACTACTGTATAGAGCGACCCTGAGTTTTATATCTGTTAAACACCTATGTTTAGTAAACTCACTGGACCAGATTCAGACTTTAAGCGCTATTGACTTACTTATGACTTACTCAAGAGTGGGCAAAATCATGTTGAATTGCAGGGGAGTTAAATTTCATTACTTGCAAACAGTATTATTCCCCGTTCATATCACCTCAAAAGGCCAGCTTTTTTGCTGCAAATGCCGACCTCAGTGAAAAAGCCGGCCTTTGAAGGCAATTTTAACAGTTCAGTTTTTAAAAGCCGACCACTGAACAACTGTGTTGAGAGATGGCGGAAAAGAAGGGTTATTGCTGCCTCTTCTGCTGCTTTTCCACAGTGGAGCCGGCTTGCCACAGCTTCCGTGTATAACCAAAGGTGATTGGCCTAAAAGCACATGTGATTGTTACGATCGTTACGACCTCACCTCTTAACAGGAATCCTATGTTACCATAGAGCCGCTGCTGTCTGTCTGAATGTGACTTGCACACTGCCCCGGGTGGCTCTAAACCACTGAACGTGGTATTAGAGATGAGAGATGATGTTTCCAGCACAACTCTAATAACAGTGTAACAGTAACGCTGGTCAGTATCTGTGTGCAACATGCAACAATAGAGTATTCTCCCTGCATGCAAACACTAACATTCATTTTACCTTCCCTGCAATTAAACATGGTTTTACCCACTCTTGAGTAAGTTGTGGGTAAGTCAATAGTGCCTGAGTGCCTGTGCCTAAGTCAATCTGAATCCGGTCCATTGTTCCTGGTATTTATTTCCAATATTATTTGGCGGCTGAAATGTTGTAGATATACTTTACAGCAGCATTATAAATAAATGTATTAAGACAGAAATAGAACCTGGAAGTTTTAGTATAGGATGTACAAACACATTAACAATTAATAAATGAAGCTTGACTTTTCCACATTTCATGGTAAACTAGCAAATAGCACTTAAGCCAAGCAAGTATCCAATAGATTATGGGGCCTATGAGTCATTATCTTTAAATCAATGAATCCTATAAAATTCTCTTATATGTCTCTTATATCTTATATAGACATAAGTTGAACTACATAGCTAACAGGGGCAATAGGATTAGCATTTCACAAAATGATGTAATACAACAACTAATACCATCTAATCACCCAAACATTCAAGTAAAATGTTTTACAATTACATTGACAGTTGTAATAAAGTTAGTAAAATGCTCAATATTATACTATATTTTTTAGGTATCTGGAAACTGGTGCTACTTCTCTCACAACGTACATATGCAGCCAGATATATAGAACCAGACATACCTGGGCCTAAATTTACTAAGAAGGGAGATAGCAGGTAGTTTGAAAAATGGGGATGTTGCCCAAAGCAACCAATCCCTCAGTTTAGTAAACTTACACGTCAGGTCACATTAGCATGTAAACATGTAAGTTTTTTTTCTCCTTGTGTAGTTCATCCTCCAATGAGCTTAGAGGTATGACATGAACTCACAGATGATTGGTGATTGGACCCAAGGCTGGTGCTAGGTCACGCCGTTTCTAAACTACAGAGGAGGGCTGCGGGGTGACCGTCTGGCCACCCACCCTCCCAGTTTTTAATTATTGGGGGCTTTTTTTTCTTTTTTGAAGTCATTTAGAATGTATATTTTTTGTAATATTTTTTCTGCTGCCGTTCTTCCGCCCTGCCCTGCACCTGGTGCACAATTTTAGGTCTGGCTTATCCTAAATTGTTATACAGTGTTTTGACTCAAAAACTTAAAAAAGGGGAAATTATTTTGTCTTAGGGGTGCCTTGAAAAATGTTGAAGACCATAAGTGTTCCTCCACTGAGAAAGTTTGGGAACCACTGGTCTAAGAGATAAGAAACAAGAATGAAGAGTAAGAGGGTAGGAAGAGTGTGGAAATCCAGATGGAAGGCAGATGGAGAACTGTCGACTTAAGCTATATCACCATTCCTACCTACCAACCGACTCCGCCCAAGCCCTGCCCCTTTTCATAGCCCATATGTTAAAAATGAATAATAATATACACAAAAAACAAAGTTTGCCCTTGTGGACACTGTGGAGGAAGACTTTCATTAAAAGTTATTCACTGTAAAGAAGAATCCATTTTAATTAACTTGATTCTTACTTGCTCTAAATCAATTTCCTTTTGGTAGACTGCATAACCTCCTTAACCCACAACTTCAGATTTATTTTCTTATGTTTCTGCCATCTACATAATCATATCAATATACTATTCACCCTCAACCCTCAGCCAGTGAAAGCTTATATAGATGAGGTGCTGTCTATATTGGAGTAACATATCGGAATTCAAACAGTTATGAATGGAATTCCCCTTGGCTGCCAATGAGGATATCTGTGTTGATTATGAGTGGAACTGTTATTTCAGTCTATCGTTGTAGGCGTATCACAGTGATTCAACACATTTCCAACACAAGATAAGTTTCCATGTGAGAAGTGTGTAACAACTTGTCCTGAAAAAATAAAAGCGGGAAGATGCCCTAATCATTCCAGACCAGAAATATAGTCTTTTTAATTGTAAAGAACCCATCTTGCCTGCCAAACTCTTTGTCTTCAAGCTAAGATGCCCAAGACCTAAAATAAATCAAGCAATGGTTGTTACTGGTTCCATGGGTCAGTGTTACATTTATTGGCTGCTATTACTAGACAGGGATCATACATAATCTATCCTTTTTGTAGATTGTAATATACTATAATTAAAGTAAAATGCCTCAACATGGGTTTTTGACACAGGTGTTTAAAATTGGAAACAACTAATTTCTTTGTACTATAGGCTATTTATACTGTCCTAAAACTTCCTTTATACATACGTTTACATCATTTTTACTTAATTAAATAATAACCATATGATCAGACATCCCTCAATGGTAAGTCCATCAATATAATTTAAAACTACAAATGTGTCAGGTGCTTGACCTCCTGTCCTCAGTCCTATTACCATCCTGTGAAGTCGCTACATAATACTGCCAATAAAGATTTCTTAGAAAGAAAGTTTGTTTAGTCAGATAAATCATGCTAATGTTATTGGAATAGAAACCTTGAAAATCACATGCAGCCTGTATTATTCCATTGTAACAAAATAAGCCAGAGAATTGTGACAGCATGTCCTGAGTTTACAGTGCACTGCCATACACCGCCTTTACCCTCTCTCTCTCTCTCTCTCTCTCTCTCTCTCTAAATGTACATATTGGACATATTAGAATTATGTGAAGGAATATACAATATACAGTAATATATGTAATATGTGTATATAGTGTGTATTTCCTAAATTTTAATATCTCAGATTTTTCATTTACTTTATACAGTTTGCCTGCCGAGATCATTAATATTACCCACATTTAATACAGCTACATTGAGGAGGGGGATCTGGGCAACCGCTACCACTCCCTGGGTTGCTGTGTATTCACCCGCCTATGTTCCTTTCCACTTCCATATAGGATTGAGATACTGAGCAGTAAGTAGCCAAATTTACACACATGAGAGTACCAGAGATGCCCCCTATTGTTATTAAAATGTTGTCTCTTTGTGATAACTGTGAAATAGTTTTAATCCAGTTTGATCACAAGTAAATAGATGATAAATAATTTAAGGTCCAATCTGTTCCCAATTGTGATCCAAATCCAAAACATCTTGTAATGGGAGTCAGCTGTGCCATCTCGTCTGTCAGCTGCTGGACAGTTCCCTGTTTTTCTATAACAGGTATGAAAGTTTATATAATTTCTGCCATGAGGTAGAGTGACACCTTTCGTTGCCGATATTTCAAAATATTGTCATCTAATGGTCGCCTATTTGTTAAGTGTTGTATTAATAGAAATGCTAAATAATATATAATAGTGCATGAATGTCATCCGCGGATAACTTCATTAGGGGTAGTGAACTCGAGTTGGTGTTGGGCGGGTGTTTAAATAGCAGCTTGGTGACATGGGTGTGTAGGTGGTGTATGAAAGTGATCAGGCAAAGAGGTGGAATTTACTTATTCTCTGTGGTGGTATAGTGGTGGTAGCCAGTATCACCACAATAATAATTGTTGAAATTGTAAAGTGCTATGTAACCCGATGGTGCTATATAAAACATTTTAATAAATGAATGAATGAATAAATAAAATATTAGTCTGTTTTGAAACACTTTTTGAGCTTTGACCTTAAGTACTGTGTTTGTCCAGGATGATAATGAATTGGTGATAATTAATTGGCGACACCAAGTGGCAGCAAATATTTTAGACAACATATCTAACAGTAGACAAACTTTGATAAATATAGTGTAGCAATCATCTGGTACTTCGCTGTTGTTTTTATAATGTAGTTAGTGATGAATTTGAGCACCAGTAGAGATTGTAAATTGAATAACATATATAAGTTATTACAATACTGATGCAGACGAATTGCTTCATTTCAGAAACGCTGATGCTGAATACCAGAATATATATGGTGATGGATAGTTTTCTCATCAATATGTTTGAATATATTACAGGTAAATATCTGAATGAAGTAGGAATACTGGTACATTGCCAGCAAAATTGTTTTCCTGTTCCGAATACCACAAAGGTTGATGTTGGCTGAATTGAAGTGGGTTGATATAGCTGTTACGGAGTCCTCACAGTCTGAGTCGCTTTCTAAAATTTGGGCTTTATTAACGACAATAACAAATTACTGTTGCCAACTGCTGTTAAATATTTGTGTGGTGTCCCATTGAAATGCACAGTCATGAAAAATATGTTGTCTGTAGAAAGATTTTAAATATTGATTATATTGACCAATTTAGTTGTAAATATACATTCAAGATCTTTGCAACTGAAATAAAATGTTTCAAATAAAAGTAAATGTACACATATGTGTCAATATACCTGAAGAGGTAAAGGGAAGAATAGCTTTCAATAAGTTAATAGTGCTTATGGTTACGTTTATTAGTTAAAATCCTCCAAGGCCACCCTCGCTTTCCAATATGTCCGGTACCAATTTCTTACATTTATGGATTATGTACAAAGGTAAAAATAAATAATATATAATATAATGTAAAAAGCTTTTGAAGTTTGAAGTTTGAAAAATAACTTTTATTAACAAATAACATTAGTATTACAACATTTAAAATTCAGGAAAGTTTTAAATATAATGCACAGAGAGCTTTGAATATTTGCATAAACCCAAAATTTGTAACAGATAAAAACTATTCTCATTACATTGGGGGGGGGAGTGTTTGAGACCTCTATTCTATACTGGTTAGTTGAAGGGTGTGATATAGATGGGCATCCCATTTGTCTCAAAAGTGTGAAGACACACATCTACAATTTAGTATGTGCCCATACTGCTCACAATCATTATACAAATCTTAGCTGTACATTAAAACACCCCTACCAGTCCATATTCCACGTCTCAAGCTACAAGCATAAGCAGATTGCACGCAAACAGCGCATCCTGAATGTCTATAATTAGAAAGTAATACATGTCTGTTTATATATTCACTCATTTCTGTGTAATCAACTCCTCGGAAATTAATATTTAGCCAGTTAGCGCTATTTTTTACTTGCTGACCACATCAATTAGACTTTGGTTCTACTTTTTTAAGCTGAGTCAAAACAATGGTTTCATGAAAGACGGTGTAAAAATAAATTCTGTCTTCACCTAAAGAAGTCATGTGCATCCGTCTGGACATGTTTGTTAGACATTAATGAGTCCTGGCCAATGAACAGCAGACAGTTGTTTATAAATCTGATCATGTATTCTGCTATTCTTAAATTTCTAAAGGTAAAATATTTTGTAGAATCTGATTCACTGACATTCACTGCTCTACATTGTCATCATTCAAAAGCCAATATCCAATACTAATAACAATATACTATAATAAGTATAAATTAGTAACAATTGCACATTATCCTATGAGAGTTTTGCATTCATAAAAAAAATGCTCAGATTCTCCAGTATGTAAAATGAAAGTGATAGTTTGAATCTGATTGGTTGCTATGGGCAACATCCACACTTTTCCAGGCAGATGAAAAGGTCCTTTTAACTGGGCAAATTACATAGGTTATATAAAAAAAGTCCAGATTGGCTGCATAATTTAAATATTGCAAATTCGCATAAATGATGGATTATCAAATGATTAATATCATACATAATAATGTTAAATTAATTTCATTTCACAATATTTTTTTTAATACATCTGTATTTAGAAGGTTGATGAATAGATCACCAAACAGATTTATGGTTAGGCAATGCAATAAAGACACAATCTTTTCGCCAGAATTACAATTTTCTTTTCAGGAACAAAGGAGCTTATACTTCTGCCAGAACCATTTTCCAAACCCTAATCATAGGCAATCCCTTTCCACAAGAGCGTATAACATGCCAGATTCTAAACAGAATATTTAGCGGAAATTTGCCCTTACTTTGAACAATCTTTGTTTGGTATTTTTAAAGTTGTTTATTTTGAACTCACAACATATAAAAATATCAATCCAATGAGAAAAGAGAAGGGCTTAAATTTACTAAGCAGGGAGATTGAAAAGTGGGGATGTTGCCCTTAGCAACCTATCAGATTCAAGCTGAATGTTTTTGCAGTTAAGAGATGATGTTTCTTATATCAAATCTAAATGCATGGAAAGATAGGATGTGTGCAGTAAACAAAGGCAAAGCATTGAACACGGATTTGGCTAGGTATTCTTAATTCAGTCCTATGTCATTGTACCATGGGGGGGTCCCTTCACAGTCATACCATTTAAATCTACATCAAATGAAACTTTGCCCCCATAATGAGGTCATTTACGCTGCAGTTACCTCACCTGCTGAAACTTTGCCCCCGTGATGAGGTCATTTACACTGCGTTTACCTCATCTGTTGAAACTTTGCCCCCATATTGAGGTCATTTACACTGCGTTTGCCTCACCTCCTGAAACTTTGCCATTATGCTTTCAGGAAGCATAAAGCATCATATTAAATGGCAATAAAGCATCATATTAAAGATAATGAATTTGATGTTCATATTTGAGTTTAGTCATGTCTCATATTGACTCTATATGGAAAAAGAACAGTTTCTCAATCTATATCTAATTTAAAATATAGGCAAATAGGCATTAAAAATGAAACAACAGTGTAATAATACTCTGATTTAAAGATTAAAGGAGTTGTATTGACAGATACACATAGTACCTATCTGAGATGCTTAGTTAAATTTGTGGCATTGGACCAGATTCAGACTTTAGGCATTATGACTTACTTTTGACTTATTCAATAGTGGGCAAAACCATGTTGAAATGCAGGGGAGTTAAATTTAGTTAGTTGCAATCAGTATTACAGGTGAGAGATGATGTTTCCAGCACAAGTGTAATAACAGTGTAACAGTAACACTGGTCAGTATCTGTGTCCAACATGCAAAAATAAAGCATTCTCCCTGCATGTAAACACCAACATTCATTTTACCTCCCTGCAATTGAACATGGTTTTACCCATTCTTGAGTAAGTTGTGAGTAAGTCAATAGTACGTAAAGTCTGAATCTGTTCCATTGTGAAGGTACAAACATAGTGCAGTGTTCATTTCTATTATAATATTATAATATACACTGAACAGGTTATTCCAGTCCACATGAAATGGATTGGATGGACCTAAAACACACAGTTTTTGTTTGCTGATGTTAATGCAGTTTCCTGCTAATAAGCAGCTTTTAAATATCCACTGCCTGTGTAGTACATTTCCATGCTGATTAGCAACACACATTTTGAAATTCTGGGTCACATTAGTAAATTTAATTTCCATTTTTACAACTTTTTCAAAGCAACTGGTACATTTACTTTTATGGTCAAACCCAAATGTTAAGACACTAGGCCAAGTAAAGGGTTTGGCTCCCTTTAATAAACCAAGCTGTTTTAGCTGACTCCACATAGATCTATAAAAGCCATAGCTGAAGCCAACACATCATTAAGCATTGGCAAAAGTCTTACCACAAATACATACTTTCTATTTGTTTTATTTTAACAAATATAGCTCTTTCAAACATAGATATTGGTTATGTTTTGGTTTTATGGCTATTGGCCTTTGTCAATACAATTAACAGATGCACACAGGCAACGGTTACTGTGTAATACAGTGCAATACTGGGTTGCCTGTTATACACTAAGCTATGAGTTGAGAAGGACATGGCCATATTTATATATTAAAGTTTTATTAGCAACACTGAAAATATGAAATTATAACTTATGACTTATAATGGACCTCAAGGAACACCATAGCAGAAAAACTTTATATGTGGCTGCTGGCTTATCATATATTTTACAAATACGTGTAATAGTATTCTAAATATACTGGCTAATGAAGAGTCCTTTTTGTATCTATGTAACATACCCTGTTCCTTTCCAGCACCTGCTCTGTATTAGCTTGTAATTTGATTTTGGAGCAGGCTACATTTTGTGTGTCCTTGAACCAGATCCAGACATTAAGTACTATTGATTTACTAACGACTTACTCACAAGTGGGCAAAACCTTGTTGAATTGCTGGGGAGGTAAAATGAATGTTAGTGTTTGCAAGTCGTGAGTAAGTCAATAGTACGTCAAGCCTGGATCTGGTCCTTTGTTTGGAAGTATGTATGTGACCTCTGCTGAAGGGGGTGTGGTGTTGAGACTAGGCTTTTTCCAGAATATCAACAAATACATAGCTATATCTACTTTTTAAAGTTGGATCCTTGTATTTATTGATTTTATTAATTTAACTATTAATTTAACTTTAACTAACTTTAACTTTAGCTGATTGCCTAGATCGCTGGATCCAGGGTGTAGCAAAAGAACCTCCTCGCTGCCTCCATTTATATGCCTGGTTAATTGCTCAAATGGTCAATTTACTCACAAAGGGTTAGACAGCCAGACTAAATTGTACAGTAAGCTCAACCAATTGCAATTATTAAAAATTAGTAGATAATTCTTTAAAGTGGAATGTGTTTCAATAGCTGGAACCAAACGTAAATTGATGTCTACAGCAGTGGTTCCCAAACTTTTTCAGTTGGAGGCACCTCTCCATATTTTTTCCAGGTACACCTAAGGTAAAATAATTACCAAGCAGTCCCAAGTTTTTGAGTGAAAATAGTGTAATAACTATTTAGGTATAGACAGAAATATTTCAGATCAAATCTTGTGCTTCTAAGAAACACTAGCAACTTCCCACCATGCGGGGTAAAAAATTCTGCGGCACCCCAGGGAGTCTAGGCGCACAATTTGGGAACCACTGGTCTACACTATTGATCCAATGACTGCTGTAAAAGGTATATATATGTAAAGGTAACAAACACTTTTTTTAAGGCATGCAAATTCATCAATTTATTAAATACAACATAAATTAGCAAAAAATACTGAAGCATTTGATCCGATGTATAAGATCCAAAAAGATACTGCTCTTTGGCCAAATCAGAATGAATCAATAACAAACTGTTGGCAATTAAAAGAATTACAAACATAATAACTGTTTCCCATGCTCTGAACTCATATAACCCAGAGTCACGAGAAAATATGTAGTAATAAAGTAATAATAGTTTTGTATTTTAAAATGATAGGATCATTCACCCTAATACATCCAGCAATAGAAACTATTTTGTAAGGGGGCGCCAACAGGACTCTTACCATGGTTACATGGTAACACAGTATTACTATGACGGCAGATGAGAAGCACATATTCTTTACCATACTGCTATTGAACCAGATGAGGTGACCTGAAGCATTTAACCTCACTGCATCCAGGGCCCTCTTCCCCACCCATTCTGTCTGTTACCACCCAGTCATGTCTTATTGATTGTTAAATTGTAAAGTGCTACGTAATCTGATGGCGCTATAAAAAAACCTGTTACTAAATAAATAAATAATCCACATAAGTTACATCCTCAATCATGCCCCTGGAGATGCCCAGGAGGCCTTGTGCTGTCAAGAATTACCCCTGCTGGTAATGTGATGAAATACTGGTGAGATGTGACATTAAGGTCATATGCAATTAAATAAAACTCACAATGCATCCTTAAGGGAGCACCTTGAGCACACTCGCTGATACATATCCAGTGTACTGTATGTGCTGAAGCCTTGGTAACATAGGGCCAGATTCATATTTACACTCTCATGAGTAAAACCATCGGCTGCCGGGGTCTCCTCTCCTGAGTCAGTGAGTCCCGGAAGTTGGAAGTGACTCCAGGGGCGCTCGTTCTGAACAATATTTTATTTATATAACATTTTTGTTTCATTCATATGTACAAATTTACAATTCAATTGTTTGCAAATGCTTAGTGTGATATGGGATTTTATTAATTCTGCATGGTTCTCATTGAATATATTAAATCTTTTTATTTATTATTAATTTATGACTGCTAATTCTAATTAGGGTAGAACACAAGGGCCTACATTTACTAAGCAAATGAGCTCCAACAGTAATGGCCAGTACCCATTGCATATTTTTTTTTGTTTATTAATTAAATAGGACACCATTTTTAATTACGACTTTCTGTGTGATATTAGCAGTTTGTAATTCAATAAATGTATTGGTGAACGTGCCCTGATGAAAATCGCCAGATAGATACAAAAGATGGACAGCACCAGGAGCAAGTAAACTATAGTGAAGGAGCGAGTGCCGGGACCAGCACCCCTATATATATATTTATATATATATATATATATATATATATATATATATATATATATAATGTAATGTTGAGGAATCAGCATTTTATAAATTCATGAATGGATATATATATATAGTTTTACTGTTGATGGAACATATGTAATTTGATAAATGATTAAGATGTACGCTAAAGATTTTTCCAAAATCCAGTCTCTACTGTCTCTGAAATAGAACTACAGTATACTACATATGTCTAATGTAGTTCTAATGCATAATCAACATTAAAACAATATATATAACTTATACATTATGTTATATTATATATGTTGTTTTAATATTGATGGAACAGCATTTATATAACTATACTAAACTTACTAATATATACTTCAAGTTAATTTTCGTGCATTTGGAACCGGAAGACACTGTGACTTTTGCGGCTTTCTCTTGTAAGCTCGTGTGGGCTGGATTTGCATGAATCCAAGTCTTCATATCTAAACTTGTTAAAAAAAAGGTTTGCAGAACCGATATCTACACTAGGTATTGGATCTGCAGAACCTGTGCAAAGCGGCTGAATCTCACCACTGATTAATGTAGTTTTCTTCCTGGTAGATGTGACTGCAAGTTAAATACAACCAAAGAGAATCCTCTCCCAGTTCTGAGGTCTGATTTTTTGTTTAATATGTTACCTTAAATACATAAGGGGCGGTAGGTATATCTTATGTTTAAAAAAGCCATTGCAGTAGTTTCATATGGATGTTTAAAACTGTTAATAAGGAGTTAAATAGGTTTTGATGTTTAATCTGGGGGAGAGGTTAAGTCTTTTTGTCTTTTACATTTAGATTAAAATTTTATGTTAATTTATTAAAATGAAAGTAATTTATGCATGAATGGTATGGTTTCAATAGTTGCACAATTTTTCTATTAAAAAAATGTCCAGATTTCTATATTGTATATATTCGATAAAGTGTTTAAATAGATAATCTTTTCATGTTCATACATTTTGTATTAGAACAACATAACTTTCATTCTTGCCTGTCTCTCCAAATATTGTCAAATGAACTGGTGGTCATATTGCCTTTAATGTAACAAAAAAACTGAAAAAATCTTGTAACCGTCCTTACAGGGATGGATGGAGAGGGAAATGGTGGCTCACGTACCAATCCTGCTCATACGTCCAATACATTTTTAAAGCACCACACTGTTCTGTGAATGCCCGACTTGAGCCAGATGTCACGCATGGCTTTTCAAATGAACCAAACTTGGTTCTATATGTTTGAAAATCGGTACTGGGATGGAATTTCCCCGTACATCTTGAGAGAAACCAAAGGTGGCATAATGGGAGTGGGACTTCAGGCATGATTTGCACGATGACCTGTCCCTTGAAAGGGAGAATTGTGGAAAGGAATTCTGGACAACTCTGATCTAATGACATGATAGAGAGGCAAAACTTAAGGGGCAGTACATTACTATTTGATCTTTATTTCATTACTGGTTTAGGCCTAGGGCAGAGATAGACAACCTGCTGCTCTCCAGATGTTGTCAAACTACACATCCCAGTACTGCTTTACTGCTTTAACAGATGCTTTAACAGTTGACAAAGCATGCTGGGATGTGTAGTTCTGGGGAGCCGCAGGTTGCCTACCACTTGGCTAGGGGATTTTCTATTTTACTCCAAAAATGTCTAGCTCCAGCTCTGGGTATATTATATATATATATATATATATATATATATATATATCACTTTAAATAATAGCACAGGCAATGCGCTTGACAAAAATCAGTACCAGATCACTTTTGCATACGTTAAGTGTAAAAATGTAGTTTAATTAAAGGGGCAGCTCCACCTAGTGCCAAAGTGTCAGAAATACAATTACATTTATTTTAGAACTGGAATGTATTATTTATATATTTGTTAACAATAATTTAAATCACGTCACATTCATTACGTAGCATATTAAACTATCATTATAAATCAGTTTAGGTAGACAAGTGAAACCAGTTTACAATCTCTTCTCACTGTCCTTCCTTTTGCTACATTCGTATCATTACTGTCACTTCATTGCATATTTATTTCACTCTACCGTTATGCATGTGCTTTGCTTGGACATTTTTGTTTTATGTATTTTATAATAAAAACAATAAAAAATAAGATAAAATAAAATCTACTAAAGAAGTCTACTCCAGCTGTCGTGTTGCATCTTGATAACATTAAACAAATCTATACTAGTAAAAAATAAAAATAAATGATATTCTCTTAAATCAATACAATAGTAATAAAATGTTACATATTTATCTATGCTAAATTATAAATATTTATTTGGCTAAATTATTAGTTGTAAGGAAAATTATGGTTTAAAAAGTATCATTACAATTATAAACAACTACTTTAAAAATAAAAAAATGAATTTACCGTACCTTAAAATACATTCTAAAGACCACTGGTATATGAATTCAATTCACCTAAACTGCAATTCAAGTGCAAAGCTGGCCATACACTATACAATAAATTGTTCCAATTGACCAGCTTTAAGCTAGGTACACACAGTAAGATAAATTGTTCCAATTGAAAGATTTTTCAAGAGTGGGCAAAACCATGTTGAATTGCAGGGCAGGCAAATTAAATTAAGTACAATCAGTATTACAGGTGAGAGATGATGTTTCTTAGCACACGTCTAATAACAGTGTAACAGTCTAACACTGGTCAGTATCTGTGTGCACAATGCAAAAATAAAGCATGCAAACACTAACAGTCCCTTTACCTACCTCCCCCCCACCCACTCCTGAAAAATCTTTCCATTGGAACAATTTATTGCATAGTGTATGGCCACCATGCCACTGGTAGTAACACTGCTGTGTGACAGCATCTCTCCAAATCATTACCTCCTCAGTCCTGGTAGTAACACTGCTGTTTGACTGGTTCTCTCCACAATAATTCCCCCTCAGTCCTGATAGTTCTACAAGGGACCTCAGGGTATGATGTCAAGGCAGCAGGTGGCAGGGCCTTTGTGTCCTCCAGAACATGTGTTTCACTGGCAATACATGTTCCAGGCAGCGGCCCCTCAATGTGCCTGTTACAAGGGCTGACAGTGTGTGACACAGAAAAGAGAACTCAATCCTGCACACCTTCCCATATAGAGGATCTCCTCTGTAGTATATTCCCCCTTTATAGATATATAGGGTGGTGCTGTCCCAGGGCCAGCAACATACCAATATAAAACAAGATGGACGCGCTCACTAACAATTTTACTGTACCATATTTGGTTAAAAATGATATCATTTTTATTAGGTCATTTTAAAATATGTGGAAGTTCAAAAAGTAGTAGCGAAATATTAAAATATAGAATTAGCGAGTATAAAGTATAGAAAAAGTGAAAAAATATTAAAAACAAAGACGAGGTAGGTAGGTGAGAGCAATACAAAAGTGCTAGTGCTGTAAACTATTATCAAAGTTGGTACTATTGTCACACATAAAGAAGCAGCATCATCATATAGCTGGTGCTTCTAGCTGGCTTAAACCCTAATGTACACTCATACGAAGATTTATAATTGTGTGGTTATTTCAATAGAGTTTAAATAAGGTGCTTCATGAGTGTACAGTCACTAGCAGCAAAATCACTTAGCAGCATAGATGGGTAACATTGTTATCATAATAAGTAGCAGCATCATTATATAGCAGCATGTAACAATGTAGTTGAAACTCATGAAGCACCAGCACTTTTTTTCCAAAGTCCAAATCTCGCTGCTACCAAAAACGCTGCTATATGATGATGCTGCTTCTTTATGTGTAACAATAGTACCAACTTTGATAATAGTTTACAGCACTAGCACTTTGTGGTATAATGTAATTATATAACTCAGCCTGGAGACAGATTATTGGTGCAATATACAGATTGGAATAAAATAACTACCTACCCCGTCTACCTACTACCTATTTTTTCACTTTTTATATACTTTATACTCACAAATTCTATATTTTAATATTTCGCAACTACTTTTTGAACTTCCACATATTTTAAAATGACCTAATAAAAATGATATAATTTTTAACCAAATATGGTACAGTAAAATTGTTAGTCAGTGCGTCCATCTTAACAGGAGCCCCTTTTTGTTTTTGTTCTATATTAGTGTGTGACACACCGCTGCATCCTGCTAATGCACCCACGCTCACCAGGGCCCTTAAGTTATAAATGACACAGACGTGACATGAGGTCACTGCTCCTTGGCACTTAGTGGTTGCCATAGCAACCAGTAAACACTATATGTTAAACTTTTGTGTTTTTTTATTATTCATTTTGGCCACCTAGGGTTGTGGGCCCCATAGCGGCTGCTACGGCGGTAGTTCCGCCACTGATGAGGGTGTAAATCTGAATCTGCCCCTAGACTATGAAACTGCTCACTTACATTCCCATACTGATGTAAATACTGATTTATTGTGATTCCAGTTGTAGTAAATCTTTTTTTATTATTATTTTAAAGAGAATTTTGCTAAAGTTATTGTTTTTTTAAGTAGTGTTGATGTAAAGTTATAAACGGCTAACCAGAAAGCCATCTTATCAACAAAATCTGTTTCAATAAAGCTTATGAATTGCACTTTTATAGGTTAGAGCTATAGCAACAGGGTGCATCTATATAAGTAAAGGATTAAGACAAAAAATGAGCATCAACTCCATTAATACACTCAGTAAAGAAGAAAAGAATTTATTAAGATCTTGTCCTTAAAAAGTGTTCAGTGCCTTTTCAATGCAGGGGCTTAAGGGGAATTACATCTAGCTTATATTTTATGTGAAAGGGTGTTTTCATTCAGCAGACTACCCCCTGTTGATCACTAGAAAATAGATCTTTTTTGTAACACTAAATAGACAATAACATTTGCTGGATTAACTTAGAAATGAATTATTTAGGAGTGTTGCTTATTCAAGGAAGTAAATGGATGTCCAAAGGGATTCCACATTTTGGTGACGTTTCTTTGTAGTCAATGATAATGTACAACATATATAAGAAAGGTCCGAATCTATAATAAATATCATTTCCAAATAGACATTTACATCTGCTGGAGGCCTAGTCAATCTATGGTAACAATGATTATCTTAGGCTATCCACTTATTATATCTTTATCTATTCTATCCCAAGGATTCCTGTTTTCATTTTCAAAGTCTATCCGTAAAGCAGAGATTAATGATCCTTTGCTAGATACGATTGCTCTAAGAAAAGCATTAAGAAATGGAGACATGATAGAGAAATCTGCAGCTAACCCACAGGACCATTACTCCATAGATGACAGCACAAATTTTAATGAAGACGACGAGAACATGAAGGTAAAATCCAATGTATTTGATCTACCGCATTGACCAACAAAACTTTATGCTAATTTGCTTATGTTTTTACCTATAAAATCTGTATTTGTTATCTTTCAGCTATTTTTCCATGCACTTCACATAAGTTTAGCAATTTTCCTGGTAAAATCTTTATGCATCACAATATAAATCTCTCAACAGAATACTGGGTCGCAAAGCAGTTACTTCAGTCGTGATGTCGTTCCTTTAAGNGCTGCCTTGAAGCAGATTCCATTTTCAGCTCTTAAAGGCGCAGCTCGGAATTCAGAAGCTGGAGATGAGACTGTTGAATTAATACACGAGAGGAGAGATATTGGGGATGAGGAGAATGCAGCTAAGTTTCCCATAGGGAGAAGAGACTTTGATAGTAAGTATTGATTANGTATTTTCAAGTTTCAATATTACAACAATAAATATGTATCTATGAAAGATGTTGCAAAAAAGGTGCATATACTTTACAGGAAATTAGATTGCAATATTGGTTTGCTTTCCAAACACATTCAATACATCATGTATGTCTGTCTGTCGTTAAAATATGTTAGGTCGCTTTAACATTTTCCAAGTGTTAGATGTGTTTGCACCAGCATTTTTTTTNAAAAGGAAATTGCATGATTACCGCAAACAGTGATTTGAACATATGTAAAAACCCCTGCATTTCCTTCCTGCAGAAATCCCTCCATTTAAATTTATTTTACCAGTGGCATTGTAGATCGGTCAGATTGCTAAAAAAAAAAACCCATACTTAAGCAGATGTAAAATTGGCATAAATGTAATAGCCTAATTAATTGCAATAAAACATTAACATTGGCAGAGCTTTCAATGAAAATGGGAGAATTAAAAGCTAATGGCAATACAGATTATTTATTAAGATTATTAAATGTTGTATTATGTACATTTTGTTTAGGTGAAAATATTTTATGACAAAAGTATTTGGTAATATTTGCTATAGAACAGCTTTAAGTTAAAAGCAGAAAGGACATTTGATCTGACTGAATCAGTAGCAACAATATGGATCTTATGGGATGTTTGCATGACAGATATATGATGCTTTAGGTTATATCATGTAAAATTGTGTTTGCAATACCTTGCTGCTTGTATCACTAGAATATTAGTAATAGAATCTTGAAATGTTATGTAGTTTTGACAAAGACAGAAACTACAGTCAAAGGCTTTTCCCATGCAAAGATTGCTGAATATATTGCCATATATTACTGTACTTCTGCATCAAATGCACTTCCGTTTGTAGAAATAAAATACAATATGTAAAATACAATATAAAAATGTTGTCATCTCATTTTTTTGGAGATTTGAAGACCCTTAACTATTCATATGTGCAAATTGACTATTTATATTTAGTAATATATATTCTATCTAGTTAGTCAGTCTTAACTCCATGTTAACAGTTTTTTTCTTTTTCTCCCCCCTAGTGCTCCGATGTATGCTTGGCAGAGTGTATAGACCATGCTGGCAAATTTGAGCTACCTTTAAGAATTTTCATAATCCAAGAACAGTGGCTGAGAAAAGAACTGTACTACTTCTGGCAATGGCTGAATAAGTACATTTTACACAAATTTATTAAATAAAAACAGAACAGAAATATGTGCAACTATGTAAACATGTTAAGAGTTTCTTAAAAACTGCATAATAAAAATAAAACAAATCTAAAAAATAAAAAAAGAAAGTAACAAAAACCTTTGTGGCTCACATTAACACGTAATACCTTATAAATAATTTAACATCTTGTATGCAACAGGAAGGAAACTCAAATACAAAACTAAATCTATACACGGAAAAAGCTTGTTAACTTGGCTTGGCCAACAATCAATTTCTTCTTGGGAGCTGATTTTCCTTTATTCTTTGTTGTAGTTACATTTTCCTTCACCATTGAGGAATCTGCTGTGGCTCTCTTTTGAGGGGGCTCAACATCAGTGCATTCTTTATTTTCATTATGGTCCTGCTTCCTTTTTGTACTCTTCCGCACAGGCTCTTTACTGGACTTTCCTTTCACATGTTTTGTGCCAATGTTTCCTGAATGGTTTTGTAATGCTCTCCTTTCATTGTCTACACAACCTGTAATGAGATAGAAAAAAAAAAAAAAAAAAAAAAGTAAACTCTCCAAACTTTATATTGCAAATTTATGTGCTAGGAGTCAACTACTCCTTGTGAAGATCAAAGGCACACTATAAAATTTCATCTCTTTGTGATTTGTCAACTTAAGCAGCATAAACATTATTTCAGTTTATAAATGTGTCCATCACTGAAATGGATGCATTTAA
>JABWIB010000459.1:11659-38233 GCA_016617825.1 Platyplectrum ornatum
CAAGAATCAGAAAAAAAGGAACTTAAAAAACTCCCAACCAGTACCGCATACTACATAAGTTTAAATGAAACAGCTGAAATTCAGCTGTTCATTCACGCCCTGTGGAGACAGTGTATTAAGACGTATAATCCATTTTAGTTCAGTTTGAAGGATCGTCCGATCCCAGTCACCTCCTCTGATTGGTTTTGGTATAAGGTCAATACCTACAAATTTAAGAGACAATGGATTTTGGGAATGTAGATTCCGAATGTGTCGGGATATAGGCGTATCACGTTCATGCCGGATATCAGAAATATTGTTAAGATACTCTCAGATACTTATCTGAGGCTTACCATCTAGCAGACCAAGCAGATCGACAAACCTTGTTACGTCCTAAAATACAACAAAAGGATGATTCTCCTAATATCAGAATTATTGGGACGTATGATACAGCTGCTGAACAAATCAGACACATTCTGGCAAAACATTGGAACATACTGAGGATGGACCCAGATGTGTCCCCTTTTCTGGATTAATATCCGAGAATTACGTACAGAAAAGGAAGAAGCGTGAGAGAGAGTAGTTAATAGCCACTATGTTTCTCCTAAACCCAAGGAATGCTGGTTATCTAGACAACCGAAAGGTTGTTTTAAATGTAGCGGGTGTGTCAGTTGCCCATATCTCCTCAATCAAAGGTCTTTTCAATATCCTGGGGAGATCCTTTAATATACAACATTTTATTACTTGTCGATCTGTAGGAGTAATCTATAAAGCTACATGTGCATGCGGGATGGAATACGTGGGGAAAACCAAACGGGAGTTTCGAAGACGGATATCTGAACATATTTCAGATATCCGGCATGAACGTGATACGCCTATATCCCGACACATGCGAAATCTACATCCCCAAAATCCATTGTCTCTTAAATTTGTAGGTATTGACCTTATACCTAAACCAATCAGAGGAGGTGACTGGGATCGGACGATCCTTCAAACTGAACTAAAATGGATTATACGTCTTAATACACTGTCTCCACAGGGCTTGAATGAACAGCTGAATTTCAGCTGTTTCATTTAAACTTATGTAGTATGCGGTACTGGTTGGGAGTTTTTTAAGTTCCTTTTTTTCTGATTCTTGTGCTATTAATATTTCTGGNCCNCTAATATCGTGTTATAAAATTCCCTAAGTGTTTACATACTTCTACTATATGATTTGGCTGCCCGGGAGTGAACATACTCATGGATGATGCAGAGTATCTCCCACAACATATGGCACCTCNGTTTCTATGATACAAGAAATCATAGGAGAGATACTTACCAATAAAAGAATCTCTTACCNATATGAGTGCTTTAATTTAATATATATNTATTTGTTCATAACNNTNTGACCTATTATACCTAATATGTTCTATTCACTACTATAGGGATGCTTTAGCTGGATAGGCTAATACACTCCCCAATCAAATGCTCCTGTCCTATCTGTTCCTTGCCTGCGTGGGTCTCCCATAGGAGTTGTTCAGGCAAACAGCGATGGATTAATTATTAGCGCGCATGCGCGGCGACTCGCGATTGTGGAATGTTGACTTGCACGTGCTCTTGGAACGCAAGCCGATGCGGTCATACCGAATCTGGGGGTGGGAACTTCGCCTGAACAAATGGATTGGCTGCTCGGGAGTAACAGGGAGTAGGGGTGTGTTCCTCTGTTGATTGTTGTCATTCGTTTATTGGTCAGAAGGGGGTTCTTAAGGGCAATTAGTCTGCATATCCATCCGCTTTTCAGGACACCATATGTGACTCTGCTTTTTACAGGCAAGAGAGGGCTGAATTAGTACNGGAATGCATCCTATGATGTGGGCTATGATCTCCACCATGGGTGAGACCTTTCCATCTTTTCAACTTATGCAGCACTAATATTATATGGTATTTAGCAGAAAAATGATAGAAATACATGTCTCCATATAGTGAACACCTTAAATCTGAATGATTGCTAAATATATGATTCTTCTTACCCCCGATGAACTTGTTCATAACAAGTAGAAACGATACATGTACCGTCGGGATTTTTTGGGATTCATTTGATTTTAATATTATGTATTGTGACTAGTGGGATTTCTCTGCCCTAGTAGTGAGACACGGGCAAAGTAATAACCACTAGGAAACTGAATATAGGTTGGGTATCATGCATGGTTATAATTTCTCTGCATTCATCCTATATGGGATTAGGCATTTTCTTGCATTAATACAATGATTTTTAATATAATGTATTGCAATTAGTCTGATTCCTCTGCCCTAGTAGTGAGACGCGGGCAAAGCAATACCCACTATATGTTGAATTTCCCACATGACTAAAGTGGTCATATGGCATTTTGCATGTATTTGAATATCACTTTACTGTGGTTTGGTTGAGACTAATATTGTTTACACTTTTTTTGAGTGTCCTTATTATGAATTGAGCTGTCTATTATTGGTATAATTTGTATCTATTTATTTTTTCCTTTGGAGCCGGATATATTTAGACTGACACTGATGCACAGTAATAGGGCGTAATAACGGGCCAATTAGTTGAGTGTAGTTAAGGTTCCAGTTGGGGTCGCCCTTATNGGGGCGAGTGCCCCAAATTTTCAGGCAGGCTAGAATAATTGTATTTGTCAGTTATTGACTTGTAGGGNGAAGATAGGGCAAGATAATTAATTACATCATAAAATACCCCGATAAGTGACTCTATGGGTTCACAGTATTTTCTACATATTATTTGATATATAGCACTTAAATATATTTTTTTAATAGTATTGATTAAAAGTTAAATTTTAGTATATGTCTATCAATTGGTGTACCTGGCTAAGCTTTAAGTCAGCTTTCCCCTTTGTCTCTGTTTATTATTTTATTTCTTTTTGATAGTCTTTTGTGCAATTCAGTTGATGGATTTAGTTTGCACAGTGTTTTGTGTTTTATTGAGCAATCCCTACAGATGTGTTGCATGTGCTGGTACACTCATGTGCTGGTCCAATAATGACACCTGGCTAAGGTACCAGAGACCAGTGAACTGCAAACTGAATACCACGAAACTCCATAAGGATTCAGGATCCAGAATGGAACAACGGTACAACCCCACAATAAATCCAGGCATCAATTACTTTTAATTGTAATAATCAAGATGTGTAATAATCAAAAAGTATAAAAATTTACTTTTTACTATTTGGTAAATTATTTAAGAAGACAGATACAAAATATTTGTTAAAGGTATCACTTAGTCAGCCATAATAATATTCAACACATTTTTAAGTACTTTCAATTCAAGAGTAGTAAAAAGGTGGAGTTGCAAAGCTCAATGTCAAAGCAGGAATTTCTGAAAAGGCTAGCACCCTTACGAATGCACTTCACCATGCCGGACCCATATCTGATCCTACTTTGGTCTACAATTAAAGTACTTCATATGCAATCACAAAAAATGAAGAAGTGTTCCATGATGCTGCCAAAGTGCAGGAGGGTGCTGCAGTCCACACTGGACACCCTTCAGTTAATTTCTTACGTGTTGTCTTTTATATGTCCTTGATCAGGAGAGTCTTTATAGCATTATGATTTTGTATAAATAATGGATTGTAGTCAGTTATAGACCTATGCTAATTATTCAACTGTGCCTAAGTTATCTACATCTACAAGTTCTTGTATTTGGGATTGCCTCTTCCTCTTCTGCCCACCTCTCTGGTGATTACACTATACTGAAAATCTTATATTTTTGCCTCATATGCAAGTACAAGTCTTCCAGGAAGCTGGGAAAGTGTAGGATGGTGCCACATTGAAATTGGGTCACCCATCACTTCTCCCTTGTTCTTCCCTGACAGAGGACAGACAATGAAACACGTGTTGAGCACAAAATTAACTGAAAGATGTCCTGTGTACACTGTTCCGACCTCCTATACTTTGCCAGCATCATGGAACACTTTTTTATCTTTTGTGCACTCATGAAAGTGCTAGGGGTTTTCAGATAGGGAAATATTCCTGCTTGGAAATTCTTGATCCATATGCAACTTCTCCTTTATGTTACACTTCAGTCAAAAAGTATGTAAAAATGTGATGAATATGACTATGGCTGACAAAGTTATACCTTTTTCAAATATTCCATATATGTCAAAATATGATCGGTGACATAAAGACTGAGTTCCCTTTGTTTACTGCATTTCAGGCTCCTGACAGGTTTCTGAGATTCTAGGCACATGAATTTAACTGTTCCAATGTAATACATATCCAGAGGTTTCAGCTAAAACATGGAACTTTAGATAGCAGGTACAAAAAATGGGCGACCAACATCATATGTGTCATACTGTATTTGTAGAGACTACATAAAGCTCTGTAATTATAATAATGCCTAAACATACACAGCAGCAATAATCTACTTTTTAGGCATTATGAAAAAAATTAAGTAAAGTATATGGCCCGAAATGTTATAACTAAATAAAAAAAGTGTTTATTTTGCAGATAATATCAAGATCTGAAGGGAGGGTAGGGACTTTGACTTGCTACTGTGCCTAGCAGAAGCACAGAGAATGCCAACTATTTTATTAAAATATTGTGGAACACTTTGTTCTATTACACAATAAACACAAATGCAGACACATAGGCGAACAAATGGCCTTACAGACGACTTTGTGTGCTCATTCCCATTCGGCACTTTCATGTCTTCTCTAAACAAAACTTACTTTTAGTTTGAGTACCGCTTTACTTAGGGAGAACAATCAGATCAACCTATATCATTTTATCCTAAGATAAAAAAATTGGGTCTCTTTAATCTGGGATTTGGTCTGAACTGGGTCATCTGTAGTGTGAACAGGCAACCCTGGTTGGACTCAAGACTCAAGGGTTTTTCAAGGGAATACAATGGGGGAAGAGTTAAAAGTAAAGAACCCAGAGGAGGTCCAATACAAGTATTGCCAGAAATACAAATTAGTGCAACAATGTGCGGATAGGGGGATCATGTGACACTGATGCACCAATGTATTTTAGTTACACTTCTATATTGAATGTGTACATTGAAGCTAAGTAGTATAGTTAAATAAATGGTTACTTCTTTTATTTTATATGTAGTAATTTAAACATATTTGAATTGATTAAAAGCTCTAAATATTGCTAATTCACTGATTAGAAAGTTGGAAAAGGTTTGGTTTGTTTGTAAGCAATTTTTAGTAGTTATCTTTGATTTAAATAGGTTGGAAAATCAACTTTTAGTAGATTTCTCATCCACATGTCTTTTAAGTCGTTCAGATGCAGTAAAAACAAATAGATTTTCCTTTATTGCAAACCACTTTCATAAGATTATCAGAGTAAATGGTGTTTCCAAATATACTGCAAATAATTATGCTGGCACAATATTGCCATTTAAATACTAAGAAGGGAAACAATTATGTTTTTTTCCACATGCAAAATTTAGATATTTTTTATGTGTGTGCAATGATACAGCAAGAGTGTATTACTATAATGTAGTTGTCTAATCTGTGGTATTTGAATTTATGCAAGTATAGTAGTGGAGAAAATCACAATCCACTGCAATAATCAATAAAATAAAATGTTATATACATAGCAAAATCAATTTAGTGTATAATTAAAAGAACAATTTAAAAATGTCAAACTCTGTGTCTATTATTTGTTCTAAAATTATTTTATTGACAAATCTGTTAGCAAATGTAAGCAGGTCAGATATAAATATTTTAGTGTACCAATTTAGCTTAGCTTTTATGTCCTGTAATATAAAGTGTCACTTACTTTTTATTGCAAATGGCAAAGAAATGCACGACTATTACAGTCATGAGCCAAAACGATTTATTTTAGTAAATGTATCAAGAGACAATATTTAAATTCATTATTCAATCTACTTGGTGATCATTACATCATTAGTTTTTTTTGTATAAATATTATTATCTTTAGTTTTATATTAGAAATCCATCTTACCACTATTAGAAATAATAATTTGAGCCTTATAACATAAAAACTGATATTTTGTGTATAGGAAAAAAATATAGAATGTTTTAAAATATGGTATCAATGTGCACCTTGGTCAGATACAAATTTTAATTACAAGATTTATAATAAAAGATCATCAGTTTTAATAATAAATTAATAAATTACCTTTTTGACTTATTTACATGTCCCCTGTGTTTACTAGACTGCAGGAATAGACAGGTGGAGATGTTGCCTCAGATGTTACAATAGCAAGATCAAACATATGCAAATAAGCGGGTTGGGTCGACCGTTTAGGCCCGCTTATTTGCATGGCTAGACCGGCTACAGTACAGGGATCAGCAATGCTTATCTAATTGTTCTGTCTCTTGTACAGAAATTTAAACAATGTTCCATATGTTTGATCGTGCTATTAATTAGGGTACTTATGCAAAAACTTGCAAAAGTTACCTAATGTTGTGGATCCAGTCTGTAGTTCTTAAAATGTAATCAATGTAATCATAAATTCTATGGTCTCTATTTACATAGATCATTTTGAAGAGATAATGTTAATGTTCATTGAAAAATGAGAATTATCGCTTCAAAATGAAGTGAAGTGTATTTATAAAACATGCATCGTGATGTAAAACTGGTGCTTCTATCGTGATGCATTGAAACATCAATCATCATTGCTGCCCTGTTATTTTTAATACGGGGCAGCGCTTCACTATATTTATAGAGGCTGGAAGCTGAGTTTATCACTTCAGTTCTGTATGAACAATGCTATAAGCGAGCCTGTAACAGCATTGTTCATAAAGAACCGAAGCTGGCTGAAAATATAACTCATTGCATGTGCATGTACAGTACATGAGGCAATAAGTCAGCAGAATACAATCCTATGTAGTAAATTTAGGCTGTACAGTTTAGTAAATTTAGGCCTTGAGGGGTGGGAGAGGGGAGTTCACTAACCTCTCTTATTCTTAAGTCCAGACCTTGGTGGGTACAGAGGTCTGCGTACAAAAATGCTATACACATTCAGACATTGTTGTAGGCATAGATTTGACATTTTTAAATGATGTAGAGTCTTTGAAAATGTATTATTGACACTGTGTGGGTGTTTCAAATGAATTATTTTAACAAAAAGAAAATTCACAAGTCTACAGGATGTCTTAAGGTCCTCAAGCACTTCCCATACACCTCTAAGTTCCTCTCTATACCATAGGTGCCATTTATATATATATTCACATAGATTCTGTAAAATGTTCTCTAAACGTCATTAAACCGTGAACAATGCAAATACATTTTATTCAAGATTTAAATAAGATCATAAGGAAATGTGATATTCTTGGTATTGTCAAGATATTACTTCTCTGCTAGACCTTGATTTTAGCAGATTGTACACCATTGTTGTTACATGCCCTTATCCAGCATGTATTAGACTTGTTGATAAGAAGGTGAGAGATCCACTCAGCATGCAGTGGAGTTAGATATAGCCCTGAACGGGTTCGTATATGTCAGCATAAGTATTCATAATGAAGGTTAGAATTAGAAAATAATCATCTTTCAAGACAGGAGTTCCATATGAGCATTAGCTGTGAAGATGTATGGTTTAAACAGGTCTGGTTCTTCAAATGTTGCAGCAGGCCAGATATTCAGAAAATCATCGGGAAACATACTGTATATACTCGAGTATAAGTCAACCCGAATATAAGCCGAGACACCTAATTTCATCTGCAAAAACTGGGATAACTTATTGACTTGAGTATAAACCTCCCCTCCCAATATGTCTGTCTGTCACACCTTGAAAGGCTCTTATCACTCATGTCACTGATGGATCATTGCCCACATAGGACTGCATTGTCTCTGGTCTCTATGGAGCCGATTCAATTTGGCTCTGTGCCTTATTTTTCCCCTTACGCAAAAAGCATAAGGGAAAGAAACTCACGCTTTTAAGCTCGCAGCTCATTGAGCCATGTATAAAAAGACGCAAGGATTCAGTCCCGTAATAGACGGGAAAACGTGCACGTGGCGTTTTTTCCCATCTTCGGATTGAATCGGCCCCTATGTCCCAGCTCTTATAGATCTTCCCCTATATATCTCTATTGTCCCCCTCTGCATATAAGGCAATGTAAAGCTCCTGTGCCATGCTTAAACCCATAATGCACAATATCATGCCTGTGTCGGAACTTTGGGCTCTGTGTGTTGGGTTCGTGTGGCATGCTGCCTGCCAGTGTCACACTCTCCCCCTCCTTTACCTTAGCTCCATGTTAGCTCTGAGCTGCTCTGTATATTTATACCTTACAACATTTTTTTTTTATGTTTGTTGACTTTAACTAAGGAGGTAAGATCATATAAGTGGACTATTCTTTAAATTAGGGAGATGCACTAAGGAAGAATTCACATAGTAACACAAAATAACACTTAAAGACATATTGGGGTGTGTTAATGCAGACTGTTTTCAATGGACACTCATGTTAAAGGCGTGCCTATTAAAAGCCTTAACACACCCCACTTTCTCTTGTGTGTTAATCTTGTGTTATCTTTCGAATATATGCATTTTTAGCAGATCTGTCTGTAGCACGTATATAGTTGAAAAGGTTTTCATAAGAAAAGGAATTTTAACAACATATATTGTACACTCTACCATCATTTTTTAATTAATATTAGTACTGTAGATCTATAGCTAGAATTTAGTATTTGTTATTATCTGCCTCTTGTAAGATTTGAAATCAATGTGAAATGGATATGTAGAATAGAAAAAAAATCCTACTGCCTCAATTCACAAATTACTCAGCATGTGATGAACATTTATCAAGGACGTTCAAGATGGAAACAGAAAGACATGAGACAAAACTTCAACTACCTGTCTTAGAGTGAATGCCTTTTCATTTCAGAGAACACAGAGAAGAGGAACATAATAATTCATTCAATGGCTGATGTGAAAGACATGCTTTCCTTTCTGTTATGTTTGATTATACAGATGAGCTGACTGGTGGATAAACAGTGGCAGTGGATCTTTCTGTATAATAATAACCCTAGAAAACATCAGACAGTTGTGTTGATTGTTGTCATTCAAATCAATCAACCACCTGTGCAAGCTGTTTGTCTCCGCAAGGCTCCAAACCTATTTTAATTAAAAGTACTGGCTTTGTTCCTAGTTTAATTTAAGTGAAATTGCAGAATATCTGGCTACATCTTCGCAGTGATGTTTAACAAGGGATTGCAGAGATGTATTAGCTGCATCACAAATTAGTACTTGCTTTTCAAACTTTAGAGGGTGATTTAATGACACTTTTTATATCCTTGTCTTTATATCTATCCTTTTCTCTACATCACTTGTCTTGTTGCTTATGCACTTGCTGAGTAAAATAAACGCTTGTAGCTTTCTATTGAAATTTAGATTTATGGAGTCAGTTTAAAAAGTATACTATAGCTAAACATTGCAATAAGAAACAATATCATAGGGGATTTGAGGACGTAAAGTATCAACTTGTTGCAACTAAGGTTAATGTCCGGAGTAACCCTGAATGGGTAGTAACCCTAGTTGCAACATCACATATCTCTTAATATGCAATGGGCTTTAAGACACTGTGCATGATGACAGTAGTTGCAGAGTATTAATCTAGATATAGTCACAGTCCTTCAAACCATTATTATATAATGTATATAATTTACATTTACAAAGAAACATATAAGTAATAATTCAAGAAATGGATTCAGATCTCTGCTGCAGCTTTCCAAGTTAGATATTTCTTTCATTCAAATTCCCATGTAAGTGAGAGGAAGTCACAGATAGTAGTCACAGATAAGTCAAGAGCATAGGACAATAAGTTATGTTTTTGTGCCGGTTTTCTGGGGGGAAGACGATTGGGAGGCACTGCACAGTGTAATTAATGGTGATCAGTGTGGTGGGGGGGGGGGAGAGAAGGGTAAAGTGATTATAGCCCTTCAGGGGAATGAGGGGTGTGTTGATGAAAGTTTAATGCAATCAGTATAGTTGAAGATATCTAAGTATAACCATCTATGTACAAATCATCAGTTTTCATACGTGTCCTGGTTTGTATCACAGCAATGTTAGTTCGTTGTTGGTGATTTGGTGATTATAGACCCCAGAAGGGCTATAATCACTTTACCCTTCAATTCCCCCCCACACACACACACACACACTGATCAACATTAACTACACTGTGCAGCGCCTCCCAACCGTCTTCCCCCCAGTGTGGGACAGTGTGGAAATCAAGTCACAGCGTTTGGGCTCCTTACAGTATAGTTGAAATCAACTACCTTACATTGAGTTCCTTTTTGCCATGCCCTTAGAAAGGCTTCCAGCATAAGGTTTGGACCCAGACCCATGCTGGTAGGTTAATGCACACACACATGCACTTGTTTTACTCAGATAGGAAAGTGGTCATATATCTGAATTTGGTCCACAATTAACATATATCACCATTTTGTTTAGAACCAGCCTTATCTTAACCCCTTACGACCCTGCGCCGTATATATACTGTGCAGGGTGAGGGTCTTTAAAGACATATATGTACCCACGACATAGCAGGGTGACAGAATAGTGATAGCCAGGTGATGACAACTGCCATCTTCACTGATGGCCGGGTTGACCAACAGTGTTGGTGCCATCCCCGACAAAGGCCACGATTGGCTACTCATTTCTCACTAGTCAATTGCGGCTTTATAGTTACTGAAGACTGACAGATCTGTCAGTTTTCTAATATTATGCACAGGCTATTAGTGGTTACTAAGTTTAGCTTTTTGAATGAAACTATGTGAATGTGAATATTTCCAGCATTAAAAATTCATATTCACATTAGTTTCATTTACGACAGCCCACATAGTAACTGCAGTGAGTACTATGCTAACTTTTGTAGAATGAAAACCTGTAAAAAAAAAATTAAAGTAAATGTTAAATAATTCCTGACAGGAAGGGTGTTCACGCTACAAAACATTATTGAGGTCAAACTGCTCACTATACCTGTATATGAGTTCCTTAAGGGGTGTAGTTTATAACATTGTATCACTTGTTGGGGGATTTTACACTAGTGATAAAACCGATGGCTCTGCAACATAGCGCACTAAAACCATTCCAACTAAATCTGCACTAAAAAAGCCAAATGCCCGTTCCTTCACTTCTGACCCCTACGGTGGACCCAAATAGCGTTTTACCACCATATATGGAATATTTCTAAAATCTGTACAATCAGGGAATTACATTTTAATTTATGTATTCCGGTTCAATGGAATAACCAACCATCCATTATTGGATGTAAAATTTGCTAAAAAACAGAAATTTTTTAATTTTACCCTCACTTTGCTTTAATTCTTGTTAAACACCTAAAGGATTAACAAATTTCCAGACTGCTGTTTTGGATAGTTTGAGTTTTCAAAATGGGGTCATTTATGGGGGTGTCTATCACGCAGGCTCCACAAAGCATGAACATGAACTGGCTCCTAAATGTTTGAAACTAAAATTTTCTTAAAATTGTGAAAAATCATTAAAAAAATTATGGCAACAAAAAATAGATATGGTAATTATTAGTTATTAACTATTTGGTGTGATATGACTATCTGTCTTACAAGCAGAAATTGTAACATTTTTAAAATAGTTTTCACATTTTTCATGAAGTTTGCGCATATTTGACGAACAAATTCAGACTATATCAACCAAAATTTTATGTAACTGTCACTCTTAGATTCTTAAATGCTTTAAAATGTGTTCTAAAACTGATGCTTTCACACGCACTGTATAGATACTGTACAGATATCCTCACATAATTAAACTATTTAAACATTGGCATGAATTATCATATAATTAAAAACAGGCACATAGTTTTACTACAAAGAGCATGCTTGCATTCGCACAGAAATCTACAAAAGTTTTTTAATCAAGTTCCACTTGATCACAACAGCCCTGAGGTTTCTCAGCAGTCACTCCTTGCAAACCATGTTCGAAGTGAGCATATGCTTTTATAAGAACAAATGGTGCACTTAATGTTGTGCTTTGGTTCTTAGAACCTGACGAATTGTTTCTCATTGCCCATATAAATAATTTGCTTGAACAAACTGCTCAATGGACGGAATGAGATGGAAATATCACATCACATGATGACAGAAAGAGAATTAGTATGGCTGGAAAAAAAAATAAGCTACAAGGATGTAAACAAACACATAGAATCAATGCTATAGACATAAGAATTATAAAAATAATAATAATAATAATATATATATATATATATATATATATATATATATATATATATATAGATATACTCAATTCTAAAATAAATAAAATATAGTTATTATAAATGTACAAATAAAAAGATTTTGTACCAATACACTTTGTACAAATTGATAAATGCCAATTTTAAGAATCCAGAACCTGTATGTTATGCTGCTTACACTGTATGTTAGGGTGCTAGGAAAGGAATGTAGATTAAGGTGAGGGGTGGCAGTAAACAGTTCTGCTTGGATCTTCGTATGGAAGTATGCAAATTCATGTATAGAAGTTATGTTATGGTCCGGGGGAGATAAGAGTACAGAACTCAGCATGAGTTCATTTCCATTTTCCATGTGTACTATAAGACCTTCTTTCAAATGGAGCATGCACAATGGTCAGTATTCAGTCCTTAGATTTTATATACAGAAATAAAATATATAACCGTGATACTGAATGCTAAAAAAACTATAATAATAGTATTAATAATAATAACATAATAATTTATAAGGCGACACACATAGTGAAAAGTACAGATATAGCATGTTGTACAGTGTAATGGTCTGGTACAGAGTAATAACAAAGAGTATTAGGAAGTGTATAGTATATTAACAATGGAGAAAGACAAAAAGAGGAGATGGGGGCAGATTGAGGTAGATAAAAAGAGGGTGGGGGGCCCTGCTTGTGAAAGCTTACATTCTATGGGAGAGGTGGGTACCTATTAAATCTGAAATCATTACATAGTCATGTCAGTAAATGAGCAAGAAAAGAAAATACAAATGGAGCAGTGAAACAACAGTTCACTCAAGCTCAGTGCTGGGACATGTGGGGGTGCAGCTGGGGCATGTGGAGGGGCAACCGAGGCATGTGGGGGTTGAAGCTGTGGCAGATGGGGCATGTTGGGGTGTAACTATTGAAGATGGGGAATGTGGGGGTGTAGTTGTGGCAGATGGGGCATGTGAGGGTGTAGCTGTGGTAGGTGGGACATGTGAGGGTGTAACTATGGAAGATGGAGAATGTGGGGGTGTAGCTGTGGCAGATGGGGCATGTGGGGGTGTAGCTGTGACAGATGGGGAACGTGGGATATATATATATATATATATATATATATATATATAAACAAACACACAAAATGGAGTCTGCACATTGGTCTGTAAGCTAATACAATGCAGGTGCTTGAAAGGAAAAAGGTATAAAAACTTGTCTGAGATCCCAGCTGATGAGAGGAGGTGGGGTCTCAGAGAAGCAGTTTGAGGAAACATTATGGGGAGAACAAGTAAAATTTTACAGTTCATATTTTTCATCATTTAGAAATAATGAGGTCATAGCAGAAAATAATTCACCATCCATTGTTATTTATATGATCAATACTGTAGTATTTACTAATGCATTGCACAGTTTTCTTAAATTGTTTGTACAGTCCTTATGTGTGCAGAACAAATATAATATATCCCTTTGTTATTGATGTTTAGTTTTGAGAAAACTGTAATATCCTTAAAATAGAGAACAGGAAAAAGTGAAATGATTTAATTGTACTGTACTTTTTCCATTCACTACAGTGTAAAATGATGTTCTGCAAAAGATAATGTTTTCAACTTATGTTACCAGCAATCAGGGCAGATTAAGTTTTATGGGGACCCCTGGGGGCTTTTGTTAAACATTAACAAATAGTACACACAAATCAATTTACAAATATGGTAAACACGTTTCTGACCCTTGCATTAGTCCAGATTTTATTTCTGCCCCTTGTATGTGTCCAGCCTTAATTACTGTAAGTGCCCCTAGAACCAGTCGTGTATGGAGGCCGTGGGGTGACCACCCTGATTGCCCTGTGGTTAATCTGGCTCTGGCTGCATTAGTCAAAAAGAGGTCATATCATTTGTCTCATAATAATGTATTGTAGGGGGTGAGACTAAATTCACAGGTGAAGAATGTAATCTACCTTATATATGGAAAATTGAGTTAGAAATAAAATGAATATATAATTCTGCGTACTGACCCCCAGGTTTTATGTAGGATAGTTCCACGGTTCTCAAACTGGGGGGTCGCGCCCACATCAGAATGGGTTCGTGACTTCATCAGAGAGACCATTGTGCACTGCTGGCCCGGTGCTATGGGACAGGGGGATGCCTCTGTGATACATGTATGAAGTAGGTGATTGGCAGCCCGTGGCCGCCTAGACTGCTGCATTAAACCAGTTCCAACTTCACATTAATTTGTCACATAGAATTGCCGGTTGTCATGATGTACAAATAACACAAATGCAATGTCCAAAGGGTTAAGGGGACATTTCAGCCCTTTTTAACCCCCAAATGAACCTCATGAACCTGTATAGTTTGGTACAAAACATATATTTACAGCTGTTTAAAATTATGATCTGATCACCAGATTATTGTATTTTTAAAGTGCATGATTTATAAATATATAGGGCTATTGTTAAGCAGTAACATGCTGGGGTCGTGTAAAAATGGGGTCCCAGAGAAAAATAGTTTGAGAACCCCTGGGTTAGTTGGTTGAAATCTTGGGGCCTGGGCTAGTTGGCACTAGGGATAGTTCACCCAGGGGTTCAAGTCCACAAAAACCCATGTGGGTTTCCTCCTAGGAACAACATGCTTATGTGTTATCAGGCATCGGTTAGTCAGCCAATAAGTGTAAAAAAAACAAACAAAACAAACAAAAATATATATATATTTCATTTATTTTTATTATGTTTCTATGGAATGACAGGTGCCAGCATGTAGGGCATGTTCACATTTAGAGAAGTAAATGGGTATGCATAGTCGATTTTGGCACCTGTAGTTGCATACAGTTGAATGTTAAAAAAAAAGCTAAACTAAATATAAAAATACACAGAGAAAACAGTATTCTTTATAACTACAGTATATCCATAAGAATTCTGACGTCTTCAATTTTTTGTTAAAAAAAATTTGAAAATGGACCAATGATCTATTATTTTCATATAGTTTCTTTGCTACTATGATATGACATGTCAGATACATGAATTGACACTGGACATATGGAAAATCGGGTTCCAGGATGTAAGTGTGATGAGAAATGTTTTTGTTCAGTACTTCAGAGTTAATTATAAGTGGGACAGTTCCTTTACTCACATATGTCTAACACCGCATTAAACAACTTTTTAATTGCTCTTAGGGAGCTTGAAATTAATTTGGATGGAGTTTTCCTCATGGATTTGCTTTATTGATTTACCAATTGTCATGCCATAGTTCCGTATTATTTCACCTAGCCGCAGTTGTGAAAAATTCGATTGTTTATGTGCTGTTTTTCTTCCTTTTAATAAATGAAATGATTGTGTATTTATCTTTTGATAGTTTATGCAAGGGAACATTTTTCATAGTGGTTTCTCCTAACTAACTTTCAAAAGCAAGGTGATGTTAAAGCAAAGCAAATACTTATTGCATTACTTGTAATGTTATTAATGGGTCAGTATTGTGTTATTATAGTTAGAGCATTTGATAATTTCCAGTGGGGATATTAATATACATTATATACTTCTAAGAGATCATATTATGTAAATTAAATTTTGTAAATACAAAAGATGTAATTTATTTAATAAACAAAAGACACCAGGAAAAATTAAAAGTAAAAGTAAATGTGTAGTTTCACTATAAATATTTTGCTAAATACTAAAGCAGCGGATGTTTTTTCATTAAGACACACTTTAAAAAAATATACACAAATGACACACAAAATGTGTAATCTTCAAAAACCAAATCAACTAATTTGAATAATGTCAATGTTTGACACACAATGTATAATTATCATAATAATTAAAACAAGTGTATTATACTTATGGTTCAGTAATAACAAATTATTTGATTGTTAATTATGGTAGCAATCTAAAATACATTTTCATTATAACTGAAAGTTGTTTCAATGGGAAAGCAGCATTGAGTGGGTAACAAATCAATGCATTTCTCCAATACAAAAATGTTACTGTAAATGTTCTTCTTCAAAGGAATTGGAAAATGATTATGCTGATAAAATTACCCATATGATATAGAGAGATTTGATGTACTCCGGAGATTGAGAACAATGTCAAAAACAGATAAAAGTAATCAAATAAACAATATTGCAATATGAGGGGTTCAAATTAATTATTATACATTTTATATATATTTTGCTGGGACATGTAGAGAGTTAAAATAGGAAATACCATTATTCAACTCTAACTCAATTGCCTAATCAATTGTGAGTATATCTTTAATATGTGTGTGGATCTGTGCTACAAATTGGAACTCATTCCAAGGGGGTGGATTATGTTTACAAAAATTCTCACTCTCTTAGACCCAAATTTTTACTTTTAGTATCTATACATCTATACATCAATCCGAGGATTCCCATACATTGGAAGCTGCTGCCATAACTCTCATGAACTTGAGAGTGAAGAACCTCACCCCACCCTAAACACTTCTGATAAGTCCTCATTAATATTACAAGTTTGGATAAAACACTTGGGGGGAATTCACTAACTGACGAATTATGCAGAGATTTATTTTCGGCAGCGTTCGTCAGTGATATAAATTCGTCAATGACTGGTGATGTATAGTATTCAGTAAGTGACGAATTGTATTGACGATTTGTAATGGCTGACGAATGCTGACGATACCCATGCTTTCATGCTTTCAGTGCTGTATGTGTGGCTTTCTATAGTGCTCCTATGGAATTCTCCACTCTCTGCTGACGATTGGCCTTTTGACGAATTTNANAANTCGTCATGACGATGTGTGGGTGAATACAATATTCGTCAGTTAGTGAATTCCATTTTTGTATCCATTGTATGGCAAAATTCGTCACCGCGATATCCCATTGACGATCTGTAAACGTCAATCAAAATTACGAAAAAATACACATTCGTCAATTAGTGAATACACATTTGACAAATTGTCAGCAATATCGTCAGCCACTGACGAATTCTTAAATTCGTCATTTAGTGAATTCCCCCCTTGGTAAGTTCTCCACCCTTAGTGTAAAGATACCAAATTCCAGTTTTTGCTCTGGTTTTATAATAAAAAAAATGGTGGATAGAACCAGGTGATTTCAATTTCTTAGAACATGCACTCTCCACTGAATGATTAGTCTTCATACTACACTCAAACAGGATACATACTCATTATACTGAAATTGAACATAATAAAAAAAGCTAAAATAGTTCAGATCACCAGACAACTAAAAAGAAACTATGCTTTTTTTTAATCAAAAAATATTAATAATGGGAATATTTAAACCTCACATACAAATATGAAAGTCACAGATTAGATTAAATGGAATAATCATGTTATTTGTATCTAACCATCTCCCTTTTCATTAGCTTGTCTCATAACAATATCAAGTTATATTTCTTCCCTCATATTCCCCAATAGGTCTTTTTGTAATGTATAAAGGCTATGTGATTGGCATAAGAAAACAACTATATCATTTCTGTCTGCTTTTGTTAGCTAAAACTAAACAATAGAGCCTGGTGTCTGGAAAGCAAATTTACTTTGTCCTGCACATTCTGTGTTTCTTGTTCACATATATCCATTGAACTCAGCAGGGATTTATCCAAGACAGCTGGATCATTCCTTCCAGAAAAAAACACTTTTAGGCTTTTCTATTTGTACAAGATCTGAAAGCAGCTTTCAGAATGTGCCGGAGGAGTCTTGTATAGCCATGAGTAAGAAGATTATGTAAACTACTGAGAGAGTTGATATTGTTTATTTTGGGAATACAGTTTACCGAGCTAATCCGCCAGATACCTTGCTAACAAGGAAAAAAAGAGCTTTCCTGCTTTGTTGCTTCCTTGTGGCATGCATGATATCACTACAATGGCTTAAGAAATGATCCAATTATAAAAACATTGGTAGGGTTTTACATGAAAAGGTATGACTTGTCATTTATATATATATATATATATATATATACAAAAATAACCAGTGCGCTCCACAGTGATTTCTGCAAAGTTACACTTTGCAGAAATCACTGTGGAGCGCACTTGTTATTTTTGTATGTGTATTTGTTTGGGTTCTTGCTAATTTATAAGCAGGTTGCAGCACCATAGTGAGCAAAGTATTAAGTGATTGTTTACACCCTTCAGTTATCTTTGAATCATGTGGTTCAGAAACTCTGACCAACAAACATTTAGATCCTCCCAATGTGAAAGATTTGGAGGAAATGAAAATAATTTGAAGNTGATTGATACTGATGTCAATAATGAAAATTGGTTCAACCTTGAACAGTTATTGGTGAAAGAGGCACATTTGCACTGGAATATTGTGACACTTGAGAGTTATTTGTCTTATAGTAGAATCCCCAGAGGATTGAGACTCTTAAATGAACCAGCAGTAGGGTTAGAAAGTGAGGATTACCTAAGAAGGTGGTATGACACATTAGATACCTGTTCCTTTAGGCTTATGAAATTAGTAGTCATTGAGAAAAAACGTAGGTTATAGGGAATTATGGAACAACTAGAAGATACAGAAAAGTGGGTGGAGTTAGAAAAGAGGGAGGGCTTTGAGGACTCTAAGTCCAATCTAGTGGAAAAAATTAGGAAAGTAGAACTTAATATTATTGACAGTAAACATAAAAAAATTCAGAGGGATATTGTGGACTATGCGGAGGGTAAAATTAGAAATTGGGCTAAAAAGAAGCCTCAAAATCACCATGTAAATCTTGGAAATAAAAAAGATAGTTGGAAACAGAAAAGGCGGTGACAGAATAAAAAAAACTGGCCCAAAGAGAATCCCACTGGATTATAACACTAAATACCTTAGTCTCCAATGGACTTAATGAAAATTTCGAAGTAACCCCCTTTTTATAATTACTAATTAAGTAATTAAGTCTCTCTTTATAGGTATTTTTACAGTATTGGTGTCTCACTTGGACATAAGATATTAATTGAGAGGTATTCACAGAAGTTTCAATGTAATTAATTATTCCCAAATATTTACACAATACTTTGTAGCTTTAATAGTACACACGAAGAACTTAGATTAGTTTAGGTAGTGTCAAAATGGGTATAGAAGCTTATCTTTAGATTTATCATAATTAGTTAGCACTTGGTAGAGATAAGTTTTCTAATGTACTGGGTATTGTTTTGTTTTGTACTTGTGATTTTGTTTTTGTTTTGTTTTGTTCTGTATATATGATTTTGTATGATTGTATGTACCAGTGCATATATGTGGCAATCCCTTTAATGGCTGTTGTGGGCGGACTATAAATAAACGCAGCACGTACCCCTGTCATGCCTTCTGAAGAAGTCCCTAGCAACGCAACACGTAGAGGCGGGACGAGCGGCAGAGTGTCTCGAGCAGCAAGCACGTGCATCCAGCGTCTCCCTTTCGAACTGGTAGCTCCTGGCGGACCCTGGAGTGGGGTGATGTGATTGCACTGCTTTGAAACTTGGCTTGTTTTTACATGATTGGAATCTTTTATCCTGCGGTATGCAGATTTATTGAAGTACCGATACTTTTAGAAGATATTAAAACTATATTACACCATATGGCGCCCCCTTCTGTTTATGTTTATATATATATATATATATATATATATATATATATATATATATATATACAGTTAGGACCACCACAAACAAAAAAGCCTTGTAAGCGGCTGGTGGCTTATCATATACTAGAAAATCTGTGTAACGTATGTAATGTTTCTGCCATTTTATATAGAATAGCATAGATTGTTACAGATCAATGTCATGAGGGCTGTGAATATTTTTATGCCGTTTTTAAATTCCCTGTTCCTGCTCTGTATTAACTTATAAAGTATTTTGGAGCACACTCCATTATGTGTATATTAAATTTATTTACACAATCCAATATAACAAATAACAAGTAAAGATACGGTATAAGAACTTTTTCACAATAGGTGTGAAAATAGAAAAAGACAGAACAGCCAACGACATGTAAGATCTTAAGGGACCTTTATGTCTTGGAAAAAACACATATACCTCTACCACACACCCTAAACACTGCACGTTTCGATACAGGAGGTGGTGATTGGATTGTTTAAAAAAAATATACTTAGCCTTTAGTGGTATTTATTGTCTGGTACTTATAGCTCCTCAGGAGGAGGGGAAGGTCCTCTGTATTGTGGACCTTATGAGAACCAGCTGCCTGGGGGAGTGCTGAGAGTGGACAGGAGACCAGAGACAAAAACGGATGAGCTACAAGACCAAGGGGTCATATGTAAGTAGTATTGGTGGACTCGTGGACCAAATGATGATTGTATTGTTGATGAGCACACTAAACAAGTGGCTCTATGTGAGTTAACTGGATAATCTGAAAGAGACTTCAGTGTGTGTGTCTTGGCTGCACAATTTGTTTCTGTTTCTGTTTCTGAGATATATGGCAACATTGTGAGTGGATATGTGATATAGAACAAAAGAAATATTAAATAGTCTGCACTGTAAATATATGGGACTATTTTTATGTTTATACAAATATGATAGAGGTATTTGGATAGGATGCTACCATAGATTATACACCAATTTCTTTGTATTTTTTCTGTATTGGGCTATTGGGTGATAGCCTGGTGGTGTCTAACGGGAGCTTCCACTGTACCTCTATTTTATTTTACTTTAAAGGGTTGATGACAGAGTGACACAAAGTCATGGGTGTTGTTTATTGGTTCAAATGGCCCTTTTTCAAAGTGCTATTCTCAGAAACCACTCAGTAACAACAGTTAAAAAAAAGTGACTAATGCATGTAAGAGCCTTGGACCACCCAGTGCCAAAAGTTTTTTACCAACCTTTAATCTACATTTTCACCTTAACCCCCTTTCCATTACCATAAACCTAATCTCCTGTCCACACAGCCTAACCCTAACCTCCTTCTGTTCCTTTTTCCAATACATTCCCTCCCTAACACTCTCTTTTTATGCTTCATCCTCTCCTTGCAGGCTAACCCTAACCTGCTCCTTCTATGATGCACCACCTCCCCACAGTCTCATCATAATCTTTACCCAAAAACTTTACACCAAAAAACAGGCATGCAAATCCAAAAAGGCTTCACTACCTGTAATGGCCAAATATGCCTTTCCAATCCCTTCTTCTAATTAATTAGCATCAGGAGTGTCCTGAGCCCAGTGATATGTCAGCAGCACTATGCCCTCCACTTCAAAGCATATAAAAAACTGGGGCTCTCGTGCTTTTAAATGCCTTAGGGATGACAAATATGGACCATCTGCAACATGGAAAGTTAAGTTAGGTCACGGGATACAGCTTAAGTTTAAATTTAGGGTTTGGATTAGGGTTAGGCTGCAGGCTATGGTTGGGTTATGCACCAGTTAAGCCTATGCTTACGTTTAGGATAAGAATGATGTTTATGCTGTCATATATTTAACTATTCGCGACACTAAGGGGTATATTTACTAAGCAGGGAGATTGCAGTGAAATTCGAATTTGGGGAAGTTGCCCATGGCAACCAATCAGATTTGAGTTCACATTCTCCAGAGTGTAAAATGAAACTGAGAGCTCAAATCTGATTGGTTGCCATGGGCAACTTCCCCAAATTCGAATTTCACTGCAATCTCCCTGCTTAGTAAATATACCCCTAAGTTTATATTTATAACAAAGATGGAAAACTTAGTGGTGGTACACAACCTTGTTAAAATGTGTACCTTGTAAACCTAAAGTTTTATATATATATACTATATATGTGTGTATACTACACACATACATATTGAAATAGCACAAAAAAAAGGTATAAGAGAACGGAAAATGTGAGAAAAAATAATAAAATGAATCATTGTGGTCTAAAATTACCCAGTCAATTTATATTATGGGTTATTTTAGGTAAAATGGTGAACAACATTATGACAATATTATGATGTAAGGACTCGCTTTCTCAAACTAGCTATTCTCTTTCTTTTTCAGAGCGCACACGTCATTTCAAGGAAAAAATTACTGTCACATTATGAGGTGCGCAGCAAGGCAACCCAGTGGAACCACATGAGGCCACATTAACAGATCTGAATGAGTAATACTAAAAATGTTTCAGAGGGTTTCATTGTATATAATTGCCTTTAATTGGTAAAATGCTGCTGCTATACAATTATAATAAAGCGTTTAAACATAAATAAAATATTATTTATTAATGAACTGAAACTTTAAAAATCTATATCTTAAGAAATGTGTGATAACCTAATGTGTGATAACCTAATACTCCTTAGGAGTCTAAAAAAAAAATGAAGTAATCTGTATAGTGTAGTGTATGCAGAAAGTGTTTAATATTTGATTGTTAAGTAGGGTAGTTTTATAACTATGATCCAAAGTTGTACTTGTGAAAACCAGGGGCATTAGAAGATTTTTTTAGGGGTTGGCAAGTCTGCACCCTCCCCATAGTGCCCCTCCTCGCAACCAGCCCCTCACCTCTCTTCTCAATGCCCACCTCCTCGAACCCCACGGAGTGTTTCTAGAGACTGTCACTGTGACACAGAGACAGTGTGATAGGCACTACATCTCCTCTATACTCTAGTCTACACAATGTAACAGAGCAACTGCAGCGTCTGTCACACTGCCTCTGTGTACGTTTGATATGCTCTGCTCTGAAGAGGGATCGAGGAGGGAACTCTGTAAGAAGGGGGATTTTACCCTCGCTATCCCCGTTCTCTCTTCCAACACAGTGGGGTATATTTACCAAGCGGTAAGATTGCAGTGAGATTGAAAAGTGGGGATGTTGCCCATGGCAACCAATGAGATTCGAGTTCACATTCTCCAGAGTGTAAAATGAAACAGAGCTTGAATCTGATTGGTTGCTATGGGCAACTTCCCCACTTTCCAATCTCACTGCAATCTCGCCACTTAGTAAATATACCCCAGAATGTTTTATTCTATTTCAGAATGAGAACTCGCTCCTGATCTGTAAATTTACAATGTACAAAAATGTGAACATAAACTTTAAATATAATGTGTAATATAACGGAAACAAAATTATAACCTAGTGATAATGTAGCACTTAATGAAACCTAATGAGTGTTTTTTTTGTAATATGAATATTATTTAGTGAGGTCTGAGGAAACAATATCTTTTTTTTTTTTTTTAAAAAGGGTATTAATGAAGAAAAAGGGGGCTTTAATATCTATTAAAATGCTAAAATCAATATTGATGTTGCAAAATTCAGGCTTATATTATTGGGAAACTGACAAACTGAGAAAAATGTATTTATTTTAAGGCTCTACGCCAGCTGAGGACCTGCTTGAGAAAATTGAGAGAGAATTGTTGGGTGATGAGTTGAATCTTGACTTAACAAATTGAAATGAAATCTGTTACTGTGCGTATTTATAGGTCTCTGTATTTGTATTTTTTTGGTTCAAACTTTTCAATCCTCTGTCTTTTTTCTTCATGGCTTATTAGTGTTTTAAGAGGATATTACAATGTTTAAAAAATTAAAATGAATGTTTTAATTGCAGAACCAAAGAAAGTTTATGGGATGAAATTTGCTAAAGGTCAGTGTGACGTATTTTAGGGCTTTGCTTTTAGGATGAGTTCAGTATTTATCATAGGTTGTGTTTGTGATTTTTTTCCGGTTTGAGACTTGCACAAAACACGCTCACAAAAATTTGCTGGTGTGATAAATTAAACTCGCAATGAAATACATAACTCACCCTTAAACTCACCATAAAACTCAACAAAACTTGCATGTGAGAAATTCTCGACCTCGAAACACGACCTATAGTGAATACTTGAACTGACTGTAAAAACACACTAGAAAAACCAAGTGAAGCACGGTGAGAAATTCACATTCCAAAACACGACCTTTAGTAAATTTCCCCCTATGTGCTCAGTGGTAATAAATTACCACTAATAAGCTGTTTTCTTTTTAAAAATAAGTCATCTCTAGCTTAAAATTCAACACATAAATTTGACTTTTATGACTACAGTTAGTTTTAAAACAAATATTTATAGTTTATACTTGTAATAGTCATATGTTGAATATACTGAAATGTATACAGTACAAAAATGTCATTGTCAAAATGCTAAATTGGAGCATTTTAGCATTGGAGCAATAAGTAATAATAGTATTTACCTTTTGAATGTAGTGGACTTGTTATGGAACAATGAAAATAGTTTTTTATTCATTATAATCTCATTCAGACTTGAGTAGATGCAGGGTTTTAGGAAGAAGCACAATGAAACATGTATGCCAAGGCTACTATAAAAATTGTGTGAACTAGCAGTGAAAATAAATGCCGGGACACCCTAGCACTTGCAGTCCCCTCCCTGATGAGCAGACCTGATGGCTGATGTGGCACTAATAGCTATACTTAAACTTCCACTTTCTAATTTTACTGATAGTTGAACACAGATGTGAACCCGGATGTGAACACAGGCAAATCAGTTATATTGCTTTTACTTTTTTTTTGCTCCCATTGCACTTACACCTAAAAATAAAATAACTATTTCAAATATTTAATACAGACACACTGCTATAAATGTGTCTGTCCAATCCAATAATGTCAGTAGCAACTATGAATAGGTGTAATTAAAAACTGGAACTTTTGTGAGACATGCAAAGGATGTTTATAGGCAGAAGTTTAATGCAAAATCTTATTCAATATATATAATTTTTTTTAACTGGTAAAATAAAGAATCAAACATAAATAAAATTTCATTTTTTGCTTCCAAACCTTTTAAAAATAACATTTATAATTTGAAATATACTTGTGCAAAACATTGCTATTCAGTGAAAAAAGTATAGTATATGAAGAGATAAAAGCCAATTTTATTCTTAATTTAAGAGTTTAATATTTGTAAGGTATGTGGGTCTCCTTTGTAACTAAGTATAGTGATTTTAAATTTATAATATATAGTGAAACACACCTTTCCACTAACACACAGCACATGGAAGAAGACACAAGACAGACCAGTCACTTTGCATTTGCAGCTCTGGATCAGTCCTAATAAATGTAGAAAAAAACTTTTTCACTGGGTTGATTTCAAAACACTCAAGCTCCTAAGCAATTAAGGGAGAATCAGAACACTCTAGCATGAATTATGCTGGCACTCAGGGAAATAAATATAAAAGCAACAATTATCAAAAATAATCTACACAAACTGCTTGTAAACTCTTCTGAATTCAAGTGTACCTTTGCTTCATAGAAGATTGCCTATGTCAATTAGTGGCTTAGCAATCAAATATTTTATTTCTCATGACTGAGTTCCTGTAAAATGTACATTTTTTAAAAATATATCAAAATATGAACATTTTAGGTGCATATCTATGAAATGTTTAATATTTATAGTCTAAATGTCACATAATGTGGGTTCATCACTTTCAGTTACATTATTAAATGTGAGCAAGCACAATACAATCACAGCAAAGTGATCACATTTGTTTCAGTTGTTCCACTATAATAATGTTAGATTCTGTGCATTGTCAGAGGAAAAGTGGGGATGTTGCCCATAGCAACCAATTTCTTTGTAAATTATTTTTATTGAGTTAGTTCATCTGACTTCCTTGGTTAATAAATAAATGGGCAATAGAAGTAACACGTCTTGTCAAAAAAACAGTTTGCATATGATAATCATAGGTTATGACATATCCAAATTCAAAGTTTTAATTAAGAGAGAAATAGGAGAAAATTTACGCTCACAAAAAATGATGTTGAATTGTCAGGAAGTAATTTCATCTTTTGAAAACAGCATTAGAGGTGATAAATGATGTTTACTAACCCAAATATAAATAACAGTGTAACAGTCATGCTGGTCAGTATCTGTATGCAATCAGCCAAAGCAAAGTATTTTCCCTGCATGCAAAGAATAACATTTATTTGACTTCCTCTGAAATTCAACATACTGTAATTATGTATGTATAAGTATGTATGTGTACCTTGCCTTCTAATTTTCTCTTATTTCAGACTCTGAATCCGGCCCAGATTATTTATGATTTATTGTACAAGGCACATTTTTATCATCATATTTTTACAGCATAGCAAATAAGCTATAAATATGAAGGTGAAACAATTTTCACGAATAAAAAGTGACTTTTAATTTGGGAGTCTTTAAAGATTTTTGTAATACTTTGTGTTATTTATCAATACAGGGAAGAAGTAATATATTTACGAAAATTAAATGATTTCAACAGTATGGAAAAATAAAAGCTGAGAGATTAGTGACCGGTTATTCAAAGGCTAGTCTCCATATTTCCCAGAGAATTCTATAAGATTATCAATAAAAACAGCACAAATTGTTGTGCATCATATAACAATGAACTATGCAGTATTCTATCTATCTATCTATCTATCTATCTATCTATCTATCTATCTATCTATCTATCTCATATCTATCTATCTATCTATCTATCTATCTATCTATCTCATATCTATCTATCTATCTACTGTATTTGCTGGCGTATAAGACTACTTTTTTGCCCTGAAAAACATGCATCCAAGTGGGGGGGTCGTCTTATACACCGGGTATCTTTCTCTGA
>JABWIB010000459.1:48738-67271 GCA_016617825.1 Platyplectrum ornatum
TGTGGCACATTTGTACGCCCGATGTACTGGGCTGGTTCTATTTTCCCTTCCCTTTGTACCTTTTCTCCTCCTCCTTCCCTTTTTTTTCTGCTGTCCTTCTCTCCCTCTCTAAACTGGATTGCATCGTGTGATGTCCGCATTTTGTTATTGTGATATGTATCATTCGCATCCTCTGTTCCTATTACTCTATAGTTTTTCACGTTAAAAGTTAAGGATCTTAATTCTCCGGCTAAACAGCGGCTTGCCTTGGCCTCCTTTAAATCCCATTCCGCTGATGTAGTTTCCCTGCAGGAGACCCATTTTTCCTCCAGATTCACCCCCACGGTTTGTAGCCCCCGGTACCCTAAATGCTACATGTCTAATGGCCCGTTCCGTAAAAATGGAGTGGCTTTATTATTTGCCTCCTCTACATCCTTTGACCTTTCCACCCAGATTCAGGACAAAAATGGTCGTTATTTGATTCTCGTTGGACAGCTGAAGGGCAGATGGGTCACTGTGATTTCCTTGTATGCCCCTAACACTCATCAGATCCTGTTCCTCCGTTCCCTGTTTGAACACCTGCAGGACGTTAGACAGGGCTATCGTATTGTGTTGGGGGATTTCAACCTGGTTCCTGATCCCAAGATGGATAAGACCTCACCTCCTGCGGCTCCCCCCTCGTAGAACGGCTGCCCCTCCCCCTCTGCTCAATCGACTCCTACTAGAATTTGACCTCCATGATGTCTGGCGGGTCTCCCACCCCGCACGTAGGGATTTTACTTTCTTTTCTGCCCCTCATTCGGTTTATTCGCGCATTGATCTTATAGTGATGGATAAGTGGTCTCTGCAACTCTTCATCTGCTGCTGGCATCTGACCTATAGTGTGGTCTGACCATGTCCCTGTCTGGTGGATATGGAACGTGGACTTGCCTAGCCCTCCCCTGCACCCTTGACGATTCCCTAGCTACCTTCTCTCTGATTTGGTGGCTCGGGAGGAAATCACCAGAGTTCTAAATGATTATCTGGCGCACAACATCCCCTCCCATACCTCCTTCTCCATGCATTGGTGTGCTCTCAAGGCTGTGCTGCGGGGTGCTGCTATTAGAATTGGCTCCACCCTTCGCCGCCGTAATCATGAGGCTCACCTCCATCTGTCCTCTGCAGTGCAATGACTGGAATTGGCTCATAAATGTTCCCCAACTCCCTTGTGCGATGGCTTCAGTCACTTACAAAATTTGCTATTACTAGACTCAGAGCTCAATATCTCCTCACTAGGATTAAGTGCATATTCATCGGGCAAGGTGTAAAAATATTAAGCCCTGCGCTTATCCCTGACCAATTCGCAGACTACTATTTTCAACTATACAATCTTAAAGTAGATGACTCTCTTGTTCAACCCTCTTCCACCACTACTGCCTCCTTCTTGAGTTCCCTGTCGCTACCTCGGCGGAGTCGGCGGAGGACCTTCTCGCCCTGAACTCCCTGTGGACAATAGCGGAAGTTACTGCTGTAATTAGGTCCCCTGCTCCGGATGGTTTTACTAATGAGTTATGTTCATTTTGTAGAGTGCTTAGCTCCCTTGCTTACGGACCTCTTTAACTTTGTCTTTGAAACTGGGCAAGGACTCCTTCTTCTGCTCCAATTACCGCCCTATTGCACTCCTCAATACTGACTTAAAAATGTATGCCCGATTGCTGGCTTCTCGCCTGAACCCTCTTCTCTCTCTGTTGATCCATCCAGATCAGGTAGGCTTTATTTCGCCAAGCCTCTGATGCTACACGCCGAGTGCTTGACCTGGTAGACTTGGTGTCCTCCTCGGGGACTCAGGGCCTCCTCCTATCTTTGGATTCAGAGAAGGCCTTTGACCGCTTGCATTGGGGCTACATGCGGGAGGTTCTGCTTGGCTTTGGTTTCCAAGGGATGGTACTCCCTCTTAATCTCCCTGTTTCCTCCTTGCTTGCATTAAAGAATTGCTATCCCTACGTGTGGAGGTCGGAGTCTTTGTCCTACCTGGGCATGCAGATCCCTGTCCTGCTAGCCCAGGTATTCTCAGTTAATTATGTTCCTCTGCTAGCATCCCTGTCACACCTGGTAGGAGGCTGGTTACACTATAAGACCTCCTGGCTGGGGAGGGTGGCAGCTTTCAAAATGATGATTCTCCCTGTACTACTTTCACACCATTCCTCTTCTGCTGCCTTCCTCCTTCCTAAATAAATTTCACTCACTCATGACCTCCTATGCCTGGAGGCGGAGGCCCCCCGCATGAGCCTCCAAAAATGTTGGGAGGGTCTTGCTCTTCCGGACCTGGGACGCTACCAGGAGGCTTGTATCCTTGCCCAGGTACGAGACTGGGCGCTCGCACCGGGTCATAAGCCCTGGGTAGATTTGGAAAGAGCCCTCTCTGGCCCCCTTCCCACTGCTGATTATCTTTGGATTGTCGATGTCCTGCCGCGGTTCAATCTCCTTCTGGTATGGCTCCCTGCAAGCTGACGGTCCTTCTTCTAAATCTGCACCCCATCTTGCATGGAAAGGGGATCTGGGCTTCGCACTCTCTCAACCTCAATGGGAAATTATATGTCTTATGGCCTGCTGAAAGGCAGGTCAAGCTCCTTAACCGCCTGTACCTCACGCCGCAGCGCCTCCACAGAATATGGCCTTCGGTTCCATCCCTCTGTTGGAGACTCTGTGGGGAGGTAGGAGATATTGTACATGTCTTCTGGCTCTGACCACGCATCTGTCCTTTCTGGGCGCAGGTCACTGACCTTATTACTGAAGTTTTCCAAATTACCATTGCTCTTACCCTGGAGGTTGCGCTCCGGTTCCCCTTCCCCCCTACCATCTTTCCCCCCCTCCCCCGTGTTCTTTTTGTTTATTCTAAAATGTGTGGAGTTGTCTCTTTTGCTAGTTTTATTGTATGCTTAGTGATATTGTTCTATTGCTCGCTCTGCCTCCTGTTGAGTCTGAGTCTTCTTAATAAAAACTTTGTTTGGAAAATACAAACCTCTAGATCGGCGGTATATATAATACCAACACAAAACTGACACAAAACAACCGTTTAAATATTAAGCCATAATTTCTTGTGACTTGCAGGACATGATGGCCATGAGGCGACAACAAGTGGCAGCATGTCCTCTACTCAAAACCCCATAATGATGCTATGGGTATATGGTTATTGATCCCATTTAACCCCCAATTTGACTTTTCCTGAAATTAAACATCTTTTTGCCCAGATGTAACTTTCCTCCTAATTCCCGTTTATTTTCAAATTGTGCATTTTTTCTATTATAATAGCATGCAACACATGACCTTTAGAAAATACAGGACCTGTATAACAGTTTAGCTGCAACATCATTTTTATCAACTATAATATTATTTATTAAGTACAAAATTAGCTTTTTTAATGTGACTAATTAGATGGTAAATTATTATTTTTACTACATAGTAGAAGTTAAATTAAAGTGTCCTCGGCAAATCTTTCAGCAAACAAAACCTATGACTTTAACTACTGCTACATCTGTGTCTGTGTATAAGCTTGTTTTTATTACCCTGGGACACCAGACTGAATTTACTCTGTGTGATACAGATCAAAAAAATGATTCAAATTTAATTGTTACTTATCAAGTGACACCTATACACTAGTGAACGTTTGAACTTTAAATCTGGAGTGCACTCTTTTAGAGTTACGATTATTAGCTAATTGTAAAACTCGAATGTTTTAATGCACTATGGAGTGCTCCCTTAGTGTTGTTATAATTCCTAGATTGTCAAAGTGGTACCTGGAAACTACCATATTGATGTGGTCCTACTGGGAATCTAGTGCAATACATGTAGTATATAATTTCAGCATATAAAACTGGAGGATGTTTGTGTGTTACATGCACACTTGTGTGGGGTGAGGGGTGCCATGTTGTGCAGAAAATTGGGGTGTCATTTCACTGACCCTTGTACTCACACACCTGTGTTCTCCACTGATTATGGCATTAAAATTGAGCATAGCCATTAAGGACTACTAAGTAACAATATATATATATCCATTGTCTTTACTGGTACCCTCCAGACTTCATATAGGTTTAGATAAAAACATGCGTTTTATTTCATCCTTTTAAAACAGCACAATTCTGTCCAATTCAGTTTTAAAAGGATGAAATAAAACGCATGTTTTTATCTAATCCTATATGAAGTCTGGAGAGTGCCTACTAAAGACAATGGATACATCTACCTAAGCATTTTGTATGGACACCGCCAGCAAGGATTGATGATTTAAAGGAGTGCCGGTATTTGCTTTATATATATATATATATATATANTATATATATATATATATATATAAAATATATCTACCATGCTCCTCAATAAAGTACAGTCCATGGGAGAGGTACCGAACAACGTGATAATGATTACTGCTGACATAAAAAGCCTGTATACTTGTATCCCCCAAGATGTGGGATGCAGTACAACGATATATCGAACATTCACCACATTACAGAGGTCCTAAAACAAGCCTGTTCATGCAACTATTGGAAATTACACTTAAAAGAAACTATTTTACCACAACGGATCCTTTTACCTACAATGCATAGGGTGCGCGATGGGGTCACGTGTGGCCCCATCATTTGCTAACCTGTTCATGATGGCCTTTAAAGAGCATTTTCTATATCCTAACATACAGTTCCAAAAATACTGCAAGTTCTTCGTTAGATATATTGATGATCTTCTATTCTTCTGGACAGGTCCAATCAAATCGTTTGCCGCACTAATGGAAGAACTAAACTCCCCAGAAACTCCGATCAAATTCACATTTGAACACAGCAAAGAACAAATTCATTATCTGGATGTTCTACTCTGTATTCGAGCACAAAAAATTACTACTTCCATTTACCATAAACCTACAGATAAAAATAATCTTCTGCTGGCCACCTCACATCACCCCCTTCACTTATACAAGGTCTCCCGTTCTCGCAAATGCTCAGGGTACATCGCATCACAAGCAAAACAGAAGATTGGGAAATAGCTATGGACCAGATGATACAAAAGTTTAAAACATCTGCAAAATATGAAAACAAGAATTAAGAAAATATCACGTAACAGTACTCTTACCACTCATAAAAAGACATCAGAGCAAGAGGTACTACCATGGATATCTATGTTTGATGTAACTAGTAACCATACTCGTAAAACAGGCAAAAAAATCTGGCCTATTATAACTTCGGACCCAGACCTGAGTCATTTGAAGAACACTAGACTACTTCCACCATATAGAAGGGGCAAAAATTTGAGAGACCATCTGGTAAAAACGGACATCCCCAAAGAACATAACAACAGAATTAGGTTGTGTTAAGTGCATTAACTGCATGACATGCAGATATTTAATATAGTGCACGCAATTTTCTCATCCTCATACCAACAAAAAGTTCCAAATGTGTCAAAGACTCACCTGCACCTCTTATTTTGTGGTATATATAGTCATCTGCCCATGCGGCCTATACTATGTCGGAAAAACTAAAAGACAATTCAAGGAAAGGATGGCCATGCACAGATCCTCCATAAGAGCAGCAATTGAAGGGAGACTAGCGATCAGCCAGTAGCCAGACACTTCTCAGAATTCCGACATTCTTTGGCAACATTACGTTACATCATCATAGACCAAGTACAGAAAGATCAAGAGAGGGCAATAGAGAATTGGAACTCTTGAAGCTAAAGGCAATCTGGATACATTGGCTGTCCACAGTATCCCCAAAAGGACTAAAGGAACAATTAAATTTAACCTGCTTTTTATAAATCATAGGGGTCTGTATGCACATTAAGGACGGGTAGCTGTTATAGTATCAGTCTCCCATAACTGTCATTTATAATCAGATCGACTGTACTAATTATTTTATACTAATCATCAAGTAATTAATTTTCTTATAAATATAGGTACAGTATTAAAAAGTACCATTAACGGCCCACGTGTGTAACTAAATGCAGCCCATTTAATGAAGCATCTAATAATATATTGAATATAAGTATTTAAATATTGCGGAATATCTCCACAAACAGTGCTCTTTCCTCCATTGATAATATATTTTACTCTGTATTTATGTTTTTTTGATAGCACTTATTGTTACACATTTGTTGACACATGTTAGTGCCCCGATTCGGAGACACACAGGAGAGCTGTAGAGGAGGTGGAACCCTCAGGTGCGATCCTAGTTGCAGAGGGACGGCCCAGGGAGGTAACACGGTTCCCATCCAGCACTCCGGGTCTCGGGACGGGGGGAGGTCTCTTGGTGGGGGTAAGTTATTTAAGTTTTATATTTATCACAGCATGCACATGTAAATTGTCCTAATGAAAGGTTTAACATTAAAACCTGAAACGTTGGACTAACAAGGACTGAATCTCTTGTATTGAGTGCCGCACGAACGAAGCTGTATATATATATATATATATATATATATATATATATATATATATACAGTAAATATATTTACATGTATATGTATGTATAGTTCATTTAGTCTATAATAAAACATGGACTTGATTAAAAGTAAACCTTATTTTTATTTTATTGTGGAGCTATGTTCTTTTATAATTAAGGAGGATCGATGCCAATGTAGTGCTAGACGGTAAGCTTATCCAACATGACTGAGATAGATTTCAGGGAAAACAGGATTACCATTACTGTGTACAAGTGGGATGACTAGGCCATATCAGCAACATTTAATTATTTTGCAGGTAATTATTCATTTGAGAAACATGTTCCAGAGCAATATCAAAACTGAAAAAAGCAAACATAATTACTGTTTGTTTCTCTCAATATGTTGTTTGCACTGTTGGAAAGAAATTACTAATGAGTTTCTGAAAGAATATACACGCATTTACTTAATAGTTTAGTGACACAACAAAATGTACCCGCACAATATAAAGCTGCTTTTAAAAAGATAACTGGCTTTATTGCAAAAAATGTTTGCAAGAGTAGATTTCAAGCCAAATAAACTTTAGGATAAAATATGTTTATTACGTTTTTTACCATGGTTCTAACATTTCTTATTGTTTAGTAACTGATCAAAACTAAATGTAGTGTGTTGTTTTATTTTATCTTTTTACTATGGCCTTTAAGTAATTTTTATATGATAAATATCAAGCCCCCAAACATATTTCATTGATTCTTTATTTTTAATGTTATTAAAGTGTGTATTTGTGAGTATATCATTTCCAGAGAGCACTATAAAGTAAATGTAAAAAAAAAAACATTAAAAATAAGTAATATATAAATAATAGAGCCCTATTGCAAAATAAAGCATTAATCCCTATACACTGACTAAACAAACTTGTAGGTGATTTATTATGTTGTAATATGGTCTGGGATTATTTAATGTGTATAATGTTGGGCCCCAGGGTAAATGTATTCTTTGTTACATTCCATTATGTGCACAAGAAAACTGTTTTGTAGCAGATCGTGGTACTCATTTCACATCATTACACTAACATACAATTCATAAATCATTAATAAGCCCTCTAAAAATAATTTATTGGTACGCACATAACTCTGAGTAATTGAGTGACTATAATTCATACAGTACATGTTATATATGACATTTATACTATATAAAAGGTTCAGTGTCTTTATACATGCCCTAACAGTAGATGTTTTATTTATTATATTTGTAACTAGACAGTATATATAGAGTAGCATTGTAATCTAGGCTAATGTCACATCACACAAATATATACTAAGTACACAGACCCCCATGTAAAATATGCTAAATATATATTATTATAAATAATATAAATATAAATAATATAAATATATAAATATAAATATTTGAAATAAATAACAGAATGAACTGTACCATTGGCAATGTAAGGTGTTTTTTCTTATTATTATTTTTATTTATTTATTTATTTAACATTTGTCCTTGAAAAACAGAAGCCAAAATATACACAGAAATATAGACCAGAGCAAGTGTTAGATGTTTTATGATACGCATACTATTAAATTGCCCCTGTCCAGTACAGAATCATACTTAACTGTGACTTTTAAAACTAGAATGCAATGTACAGCTATGACTGACAATAGGACTTTATGAGTAGGGTTAACTACCACTGACATTTACAGTAAGGGCGTTTCTTTCTAGTGATTCCAGTCCAGACCTGAACATTTGTGTAACCATATACAATTTCATCTTGATCATTTTAACCAGCTACAGGGCAGTCCAGGACAATGATGGCAGCGATACATCAGCTTTATGATCCCATTTTCGCTTTGTTTCACCTTGTACATTGCTCCATAAATATATAAGAATGTTGCTTTTGCTTTGTGCTGATAGATCAAGAAAATCAGATATTGCTTTTACTTTTTAACAAACAAAATTATTTCTTTCATTTGATGAAGCACATTTTATTTATTATTTTAATTTTCTGACAAAAATGTACATGTGCATTGTCGACAGATATATTAAATATATTAGTGGGCTTTCCCTGCACTTGTGTTTAGATGACTGGGACAGAGAACAACTGCATTTATGTTTAAATACTGGTTGATGACAGAATCACTCTTAAACCATCAATTTCATGTTCTTCAGTTTGGATAAGGTCATTGAAGAGAGTTTTCTTCAAGTCTTGTATAAAGTCTTGTATAAAGTCTTGTAAAAATTCAAAACTATTAATGAAGATCATGGTTTAAATTTACTAAACTGTGGCATGGGAAAATTGTGAATGTTGCTCATAGCAATCAACAAGAATGAAGCTCTTAGTTTTATTTTACACACTGGAGAGTGTGAGCTTCAAACGGATTGGTTTGCTATGGGCAACATCCCCAGTTTAGTAAACTTTGGCCCATGAGTGCCACATGTTAATTGTTATTATTATTATTATTATTATTATTATTATTATTATTATTATTATTATTATTATTAATAATAATAATAATAATAATAGACCAGACACTGAAATAGATTGTATATTGAGGCAACACACATGCAAGTGGATTCTGGGGAAATGCGTGACCACACAGACTGCTGATCCACACAGTAAAAGACACAGAGTTTGAGAGTTAAAGCAAAATAGGTGCAAGTGTAGACCTGGGCTTAACCAAACATTGAACTGCAGGGGAGGCAAATATAAATTAGAAGTTTTCTATTCCAACTCTAGTTATGCAATATGTGTGTTCTTTGTGCAAACCAAAGTATATTATCTGCATGAAATAGAATTAAAATTTGCACCCCTTACATTGCAACATGTCTATCTGTCTATCTTAACAAAATTACAGTGTAACAATAAAAAAATAAATCTTTCATCATAATATGTTTCAAAACTGTTTTTATGTAAATTGCCTGTTGAACTGCTGGAACAATGATACCACCTGGCAATGCTATTTTATAGGAACTATTTTAACTTAGAGGAAAACATTTATTTAAAATTAATATACAGTAACTCATCATTTTCCATGTATATATATATATATATATATATATATATATATATATATGTTTGAGTGATTTGTAATTTATCAGCTCAAAATTAAAACCCATCTATAACCTGTTCACATTACCAAAATGAATAAGTAAGATAACCAGTAAATTTTCAGAAGCACCAGAGACAGATCTGGTGCTCTCAGTATAGAGAAAGTCATGGTAAAATTAAATGTCAACTATAATTTGGCTGTGGGATGCTGAAATATATGATCATCTCTAGGGAAAATCTCACATCTCGGTGCCAAATTGTTATTTGCATAATGGTAAGGTTTAAAATATATATCAAATTGTGGCAGACCTCCAGCACATAAACTTTTCGGAAACCACTAAAAACTTCAATCTTAAACACATTCATCTTTGTAAAAAGGAGAAACCTCGTATAAAATATGAAATGTATTGACATTTTTAGTAGTTCTTGAGAAAATAGAATAGCTGTTAAATGCTATTTATTTTAGCATACTTCAAGTTCAGCAGTGCTGGACAAAAATGCAAAAGAAATGCTGACATATACTGCATTTTCTAATTTATGTTAATATTTTAAAGATCTGAGGTGGCCTTGAATCTTGAATCGTCGAATAGAATTTAAAAGGAGGAAAGCAGGAAAAAGAGAAGACAATACATTTTTGTTTAAATGTAGATTATATTTATTATTACTGTTGCCATAATGGGGGAGTAGGGGGGTAGGTTATGGAAAGTATGCAGTTTGTAAAATATATCTTTGCCAGAAAATGGCTGAGCATTGAGGTTACAAATATATAAAAAAAATAATGGAACATACAATTGTGTGAACTGAAGACATTGCTATGTGGCATGATCATGTGAAATAAAATCCCAGAAGTCCACATTTGGCTATATAAAGTATGAATAAAATTATATGTTTCCTTTACAGTTGCAATACACAAAGGTCAGATTTCTTGTTGAAGTCAACATTCTGTTATTTTTATGTCCTTATTAGCATTAGAGGTTTTTGGCACTAATTTATTTATGTACTATGTACTGTTTTTTTATATCCTATAGCAACTGATTTTAATTTAATTTAATTTATTTTTCCTTTAAAGTCCTTTAAAGAAATGAGGTTTCCATTTTACATCCACTTACATTACTTTCAGGATCCATCTACTTTATCACTTAGGGCTGGATCCAGACTTACGTACTATTAATTTACAAGTGAGTGGGCAAAACCATGTTGCAGGGGAGGTAAAATGAATGTTATTGTTTGCATGTGGAAGGAATACTTTACTTTTGCATTTTGCACGCAAATAATTTTGAAAGGGTGGTTTCCAAATTATTTTGTTATAGAACCTGATGGGTTGGGTATCTTTATAAGTACATTAAAGTACATAAAAATGTTTATTTTTGTGCAATTTCCTATATATATATATATATATATATATATATATATATATATATATATATAGACAAATACACAAAATGTGTGTGATACCCAAGATTGTGGGGACCCAGAGACTTTATATGTTGGCCATGTCGACGCAGCGCCACTTGGATGTCCGGACCACCCTACTACCAGTGAGGACAAGTCAATAACACCCAGACTTCAGAAGGGGTGGAGGACTTTTGGCAGAGACCCCCCCGTGACCCTCATCGCAAAAAGGATTGAGGCTGTGCGGCCCTTCACCAAGCAAAATGGTAGCCCAGAGAGATGCCCAGCAAATTGTGGCCAGTCGGGTGTANAAAAGCTGGTGGTCCTGACCTGCTTCCCTTTCCTCCTCTGCAACCGAGGTCTGGGATGAGAAGGCAGCACTTGGCGATAGCGACGGGGAGGTTTAGCGCGACTGACGAAATACCTTCTGTCGGGATTACTCATCCCACCACTCCATTGAACCCACCTGAGGAGGACCCAGCTGAATCTGTTACTGCGATCTTAGGACTCTAGAAGGAGACGAGACCAGTAGGGCATCGGTACAGTTATGTACGGCCCCGGCGGATAAAAAGTGTTTCCTTTGAGGAGTCACCAGCTTCGGCTGAGGTGGCATGCGTGACCATTCTATCGCCTATCGTTAATGCCCTCATAATTACTCTGATTAACTAACATCTATACAAGATACCCCTCCTGCAGCTCACAAACATTGAGGAAGTGTTTATGCGCATTTATCAAGTGGACAGAATTGTGTACCCCTTGCCACCGGGGTGTAACAAGGTTTGTTGATGAACTTGATTCCAAACGTTCCTCCGTTAGAAAGTGTTGAATAGTGCCTAGTTAAAAAGTGAATGTTATTGATAGGGAGGTAAATGTCTTTGTTCAAGCTAAAATTGTAAGTGTATCTGATTTTTGACTGATTTTGCTGATTGTACTAGAACTTTTATGCTGTTTTATTGAGAGTGCGGTGCTGTGGTTAAATCAGACCCGGCATTCTCCTGAGGACCCCTGTAGTAGAAGTTAAAAAAATCCTGTTTGCATTCAAAACTGTGTGGTTATTGGGCTAGGGAGGGAAATGGTAAGCGGGTAACGGCTGCGGGGTAGGTCTCCTGTCCGAGCCACCTGTATTGGTCACTTATCTGTACAGAATTGGGGCAGGCAAGGCTATCGAGCTTACTACTAGCACTCCACCAAGTTTACTTCATATATTGCACAGAATTCCGAAGACAATTATTTACATTTGTGGCAACTGTTATATCCAGACCATTGCATCTACATGATCAAGTTTTTCACATCATCCTATTGCACCCAGCAGTCCCAGCAGGTGGACACCATAATAGCAGCAATTGACATTTCAATAATATTCTTTTCACCAAGCAATCATCTGTATCATCTTAAATATCAATGTATAAAAAATTGCATCAAGTCCCATCAGCAGCTTATCAAGAACATTAGCAAAAAAGTATTTTATCCGTATCAGAATATCAATTCTTATGAGATAATCTTATGTTGTCTTGCTTCAGAGTACAATGCCACACTGAAATAGCTTTTCATAAATCCAACAAGTCAAAAAAAAGTGCATCAAAGAATAAAGGACAATGTGCCACAAAAAATGCATAAGTAAGGTACACAACCAATTTATCAGCTTGTATATGTTAATGCCATTCAACACCGCTTTACAACAATCCACACACAATTGCACAGGGTGACAATCCACTTATTATTCATCAAGTAAATAATATTCTGCTCCATGCATGGTTATCAAACAACGTGCATACTCATCTGTTGTTGAATTAATGGCAATCCATAATCACTCAGTACAGCTCCTCCCGACAGCTGTTACGGCCATAACGCAATGCCTTTTTCAAGTGTTACTGCTGTCGGCCTAACAATGATTAATCTGTGCAAATTACAACTTTTCACTTCATCTGGATCAGCCTAATATCCAGTGACCACCTGACACCTTATTAACTAAACATAAGCCATTGATGTTTGGTATCGCCAGAACCAGACAGAAACAAGCAATATTAATATGGACTCTGTGACAATGAGATATCTACTCAGAGGGAGATGTATGAATTATTATATTGCCATCATCATTTTCCAATGGACATACCCCTGACATTGGTTCTCACTTTTGACTGGCTGCAGCTATTCAGCCAATCATGGGCTGAATGCCAAGGGGGGGGGGTTTGACCAGGGCATTCTTAAATATGGAGGCAGAAGGGGTTAAAGGTGTGTATTCCTGAGGGTTACAGCATTGCGCTGGGGTTATGCCTCTTTTCATATGCTGACTCTGGCCAGAAACTCTGTTTGCTAAAACAGTAAATATATCCTGCTTTTTAACCCCCATTTATTTTGATTTGCTTGTATAACTTATCATTGTACTAATACTATATTCATAAGCATTGTACTATTTTTCTTTTGTAAAATAAATAGTTGTTTATTTAGCTACTGAAAACATTGTATTGATTTACATAGTGAATATTAGAGTTGTAATATTCCATACCTCCCAAGTGTCCCGAATTTAGCGGGACAGTCCCGCTTTTGGGTGACTGTCCCGCTGTTCCTCCCACCTCCAGTATGTCCCGACATGAATTTTAAAACAAAAAATGCCGCAATCATGGAGGTAAAAGGGGCAGAGCTTAGCGGATCGTGGGCGGAGTTTGGGTGGATTGGGGGCGGCGTTTGGGCAGTTCAGTGCGGGGATTAATTCATCCTGCTCTCGGCCATCCGGCCATGTTGGGAGGTATGATATTCTTGGGTTTGTTGGAGTCACTAGTATCTACTATTAGACAATGATTGGTTATCACAAACTGTAAGCAGTTTTGTTTCATTATATTTAAATATCTATAAGCATATCAAGGTTCTTTTTTAATTACCATTACTCTGTGTTCACTAAAGATTAATTAATACAGAACACAAATTTTAGTCTTTCTAGCAATTCTAGGTGTTGTTGATGTGCTTTGTTGCCTGTATTAGACTCAGTGGAGATGAATGGATTAGGGATGTCCAATTGGTTTTCAGTTGCTCATGTTTTATTACATCAATAATTGTTTTAACAGTTTTATAGAGATATCTCCTGCTCAAAAGTTATGTCTTATTAGACTTGTTAGACTATTAGTAAATGTAATAAATAAGTTTTTTATATCTAGTAGTATTCAGTATGGCCAACATAGACCAGCAAGAAGAATGAAGACATTCATAATAACATCCATTATTCAATTAAAATAATTCATAAGAAAATCAATGTTCTTAATAAAGAAAACCATTTTGTAATATACATGCTTGTGACATTGCTTATATGTTGTCTAGCAGAGATAATCTATTCTCTTATCAGTGAACAAAGAGGAAGAATGAAATCATGAAAGCATTATTTTACTTTTATATACACAACCAAAGTTACGCAAACTTTGGTTGTTTTTTTCTGTTATTCTGTGCACCACATATTGGTTAAACAAATGCTCCATAAACCACATAATTATTAAAGCATCATTATTAAACTGAATTCTGTCTACCAACAATATGTGAGAAAGGGTAATCCTCCTTAAGCGTCTACCAAAATGCCTTATACGCAAAGATAATCCAAGTTAAATGACCATATTGACAACAAGCAAATTATATTTGTAAGGAAATTGCACTAATGTTTTTTTTTCTCTGTAATGTAGTTTTGTGTTTAGTGTAGACTTACAAACACCAGTGGCATTTCTAAATCTCAGCAAGTTGTGAACATTTTTCAGATGACATCATAAGTGAATGAAGTGAGAAATAATTTATATTCAAACATGTCTGCCATCCTAACAGATCCTGTGTATTATTGGGAAAAAAGGTAAGAGATGTTTCCTGGAAGCTGTCCAGGAAACATTCATAATTCTGATCATAATTTAGAAGTGCTCTTGGTTGTTACTAATAGGACCACAATTATAATTTTTTTCTAAGCCCTCATCCCCTGTTGTGTTCTTAGCGAAAATAATTTGTACTGAGACTTACACAGTAGAAATGATTAAAATTATTTATTAATTGTATGCCTAAAAGACAATTATTCAACATTTACAGTGTACAGTGTAAAGACTCTGTTTGCTGCTTGAATATTTTTAATGGATATGTAGTGCAAATTCATGTTCTTTAATAAATAGTATATATTCAAATATTCTGAGTGCTCCTTCTAACTATTTTATAGAATCATACAATTAAATTTTAGATCTTCGACACATTCATGTGCAAACATCCAAAATCTCATAGCTTTCTGGTTCATAGGTGTCAGAAAAATAAAATAATCTATTTAAAAACAAAATGGTTTATAGCAATAAGAATAAGCAATTCTGTGAATATCTTCTGTGGATATTGTAAGCTGTTATACATGTGGATAAAAATGTGATAATAAAATCAATGTAGCACCTCTGACAAATTTTGTTTTGTGTCTTTTGTTTTGTGGATCAGTTATACACTGGTCTTGTTTACATTGGATTTCCACAGCTAATTAGTTTAAGTTTAATTTATGGGTTTGTATCATGATTTGGTCATACTGGTCAGAAAAATACCTGCCCAATCAGAAATAAAGAGAACTGCAGAAAGTAAAAACGTAAAGACTACAAAATACATAATTAAACAAAACAAAATAAAAAATGAAGTTATAATGGAATACTTTTTCATATATAAAACTAAATGACACAGTTTTGACCACACCATATTCATGCCTTGAGTTGGTCAGAGCCATCAAGCTCCAACAAGTTGACTTGGAGTTCCTACCTCAAGAACAACCAAACAAATATGCAGCGGTAACAAAGAATATCAGAGGTAGCCAAAACAGCTACCCATGTTCAGTGAAATCAGGACGAGGATATTCAGTATGCCTCTACTCACACAATGTACGAATAACAAATAAATGAACACCAGTTATGGAACTGGAAAGTGAAAAGGGTTTTAAAACTCACATTTATATATCCAAATACTAGACAAAGGGTGGTGATATTTTTCATCCAAATTACACACAAAGATGGATGTGATATTAAAGAAAAGAAGACAGGCTCACTTAAGAAGGAAAATTCCTGCCCACAAATGTCCTAAGAGTTATTAAAAGCAAGGAAAGAGCTCTCCCCTCTATTCAAAAAAGGAAGGAAATTGTCTTTGCTTTGTCCAGCCAAACTGTGCATATACTATGACAATGGCAAATCTAAAGATTTGCAAAAGTTTCTTTTATGTATTACTTGTACTGCTCATCAACACATTGACCAGATTGTCTGAGACACCGTTCTTGACCATACTGTAGTATTTTACTCCAATCATATTAGTTCAAGTACTGTACTAGTATGGCACCGCCTCACAAAGCCAACCCAACTGTGTAATTATCTCCCCTTGCTTAAAAGCAAGACTGAAATAATACAAGGAATCCATCTGATAGATAAATGAATAGAGAATCTCAAAGGTTAAGGCTTTGGCATCCTCCTCCTTCATCTCCAATGCCAGGGAAGTTGTAATTCTGACCAGGAAGGGTATTGGCCATCTTGCTTCTCTCCAAAATCACAAAGAAAAGTTAAAGTGGGTGATATTGGTGTATTGCAGAATGGGAAAAATATATATCCAGTGACAGCATCCAATATAAAAAATAACATTTTCACAATTCAATACTAGAATAGATGATATAAGTACATTTACATTCTTACAGAAATGATTGCTTTTACAAATTAGATACCAAAACAGACATCTAGTAATCATCCACAAAGGTGCCAATACTATCATGACCTTAAAGGATAAAAAAAGGACATTTAGAACTAGTGATGATCCGTATGGATCCGGGCCATGGTTCGGATGGGTCCATCAGATTCGGATCCAAAATCAAAGCAAAAAAAAAAAAATTCTGGAAATGTCAGATCTTACAGTTTTGGATTTTGGATACAGTTCTGATTCTGTATTTTCTGAGTCTGAGTACTATAAGATTGGGAAGTTTAGTAGCGAGAGACTAGAGAGTGGCTGAGTTGCATTTGTCCAATTTAGTGCCTAAGTGTCAGCTCATCCCTTTCACAATCCAAGACTCTTGTTAGAGCTATATTTTGTATATAAAATTATAGGTGCACTGAGTACTCACTGTAATTGTGTAAAAACAGACCTATAATTTTAGTACTATTAGTTGTATTACCTGGCAGAATTATTTAAACATTTTTAAACTTGAAACCTACAGGGGTATATTTACTAAGTAGACATATTGCAGTGAGATTGAAATGTGGAGATGTTGCCCATAGCAACCAATTAGATTTGAGTTAACATTCGCCAGTGTGTAAAATGAACCTGAGAGCTTGAATCTGATTGGTTGCTATGGGTAACATCCCCACTTTCCAATATCACTGCAATCTCACTGCTCAGTAAATATACCCACAGAGTGCACTGACATTTGTTAGTGGTAGTGTGGTGTGTCGCAACTGCATACCACACAGTTTAAAGTTTGCCAAGTCCATCCATTACATCCTAGGTTTGTGTTTCCCCTGTGCAATGTGCCTTCAGGAATAGAATAGCAGTGTGCCATTTAAAAATGTATGTGCGGTGATCATATTTATGAATGAATTGAAGCAGTGATATTATCTACAAATAAATCAATGAAAGCGATGCACTCCATTCAGCACCATCGATGCAGGCGTAGTATACCATGGAGATAAAGATTCTAGTTATAGTGTGCCACTGAAAATGAATATACGGTTATGGTGTTTACATATGAATGAAGGGCGGTGTGTCATTTACATTCACCACCAATGTGCTGTACCTAAATGTTAAGTGACATTCCTAATATTACCATGCTTGTGCTATAATAGCTGTACTAATTAAAGACATCCAGAGGCTGTAAGTATCCCCCTGGGTCTTAGCGCTCCTATAAATTTACAAATTTTATGCCATCTAATTATGAACCATCAAAACCTATAGTGAGTATCATACTTCTAAATTGTGTGGTAGTAGATGATGCAAGAGCTTTAAAGGGGGTTGTGTACGAATTTACAACCCTTTAAATCCTAAGTGCTGTGTTCTAAACCTTGATGAATATAGCAATGAACAAAGTATATGTCCTTCACAAAGTGCCTCAGTGTTAAATAACATAGGAAATACTTAATCTTATTATGAAGCCGACTGGTTTTTATGAATGCCGCACTTGCAGTAAAAGCCGGTAGTATAAACTGGCTAGGTAATAAGCCCCTATAAGCTCCACTTTGCCACTGAACTTATACCACTAACACCGGTACATATTGCCTCTCACAGGTCTCTGAGGCTTACCGTATATACTCGAGTATAAGCCGAGTTTTTTGGCCCAATTTTTGGGCAGAAAATCCACCCCCTCGGCTTATACTCGAGTCCCGCCGTTAATACCCCCAAACTTACCTTATTCAGCAAACTCACCGTCTCCCGCAGCATCTCACCGTCTCCCGCAGCATCTCACCGTCTCTCGCAGCATCTCACCGTCTCCCGCAGCATCTCCCCCAGCGTCTCGCTGAGCGTCTCACCACCTCGGCTCGGCTCCAGCCTACGCTGATGCGGCAATGACGTCAAACGTCATCGCCGCTCTCGCGAGCATATCCGAGTGCCGAGCTGACGAGGTGAGACGCTGAGCGAGACGCTGCGGGAGACGGTGAGATGCTGCGGGAGACGGTGAGATGCTGCGAGAGACGGTGAGATGCTGCGGGAGACGGTGATGGTAAGTTTGCTGTGGGGTTGATGCTGTGGGGGAGATGCTGTGGGG